>ML253574.1:0-20397 GCA_005239495.1 Nicotiana undulata | reverse complement strand
ATATATATATATATATATATATATATATATATATATATATATATATATATATATATATATATATATTCGTCACTACTCGATCGAGGTTAGGCTTGGCTTACTAGGTACAATTGTGGTGTACTCGCGCCCTTTCCTGCACATGTTTTTCGTGTGCAGATTCAGGTACATCTTACCAACCACATCGCTAGTGCAGTCGCTGCTTCTTTATGGAGACTTCAAGGTACATCTCCCCGCGCCCGCAGATCCTCAAAGTCCCCCTCTATCCCTTATGTTGTTTTCCTCCTTTATTTCTTTTAGACACCAATGTATAGAAAACTGTTAGACAAATTCTTAGAGCTTGTGACTCGTGACTACCGGGTTTTGGGAATACTGTTTATATTCGAGTGCTAGTTTACTTGTACATGTCGAGCGATATTTTTTTATCAATATATTATATCTATTGAAGTTTAGTTTTTAGTTACCGCTTTATTTCGTTATTTCGGAATTATTAGGATTACCTAGTCGTAGCGACTAGGTGCCATCACGACGTCTTACGAAGGGAGAAATGGGTCATGACAAGTTGGTATCAGAGCCCTATGTTCATAGGTGTCATGAGTCACAAGCCGGTTTATTAGAGTCTCACGAATCGGTACGGAGATGTATGTACTTATTTTCGGGAGGCTATAGAACTGTTAAGAACAATCATACTTCTTTGATTTCCTTGTCGTGCGAGTTATTGACATCAAATTCTAAAAATTCCCTATTCTATTCTTTCTCATAGAGGGTGAGGACCCGTACCGGGAGATCTGACCTCCTACATAACATATACGAGCCTTACGTGGACGATTTGGTAGTCTTTTCAAAAGAAAGAACCGACCACATCGAAAATTTACGCAAGGTCTTCGTTCAGGCACCCGAGCCCCTTGCTAGAGCCGCCAGAGGTCGGGGCAAGGGCAGAGGACGACCATGCGGTGAAACCAGAGCACCTGCACGAGTTGCGACAGAGGATCCCCCAGCAACTCCAGCTGGAGGAGAGACACTGGAGGTTCCTATTACTGCACCAGCCTTCCTGGAGACTCTAGCCCGGTTCATGAGAAATGTTCAGCACTTTAGCTCAGGCTGGATTGATCCCACTAGCTCCCGCCACATCTCAGGCCGGGGGGGGGGGGGGGGGGCATAGACTCCCGCCCCCCTTATTCCTTATCGGGGGGGCTAAGTGGATACGNGGGGGGGGGGGGGGGGGGGGGGGGGGGGTCATAGACTCCCGCAGCCCGTACTCCTGAGCAGAGGGTCCAGGTTGATCAGGCCCAAGAGTTTATTCCTATTCCACTAGTGGCTCCGGTTCAGCATGAGACCAAAGCAGCTGCTTTTGAGGCAGAGCAACTCAGACTTGAGAGGTACAAGAAGTACCATCCACCTACTTTCAGCAAACTAGCTTCAGATGATGCTCAAGGTTTTCTGGAGAAGTGGTTTGTATCCTCTGTACTATGGGCATAGCGGAGACGAGCAGGGTTTCTTTCACCATATTCCAGCTTAGAGGAGAAGCCTATCAGTGGTGGCGTGCTTATGAGTCAAGTAGTCCGGACGAGACAACCTAACTCACTTGGACTCAGTTCTCAGATACGTTTTTGCATGTGTATGTTCCTTAGAGCCTCAAGGATTCTTGGCTTGTAGAGTTTGAGCAGCCGCGCCAGGGTTTTATAGCTGTGTCAGAGTATGCATATTGTTTCAGAGAGTTGGCCCGACATGTACCGGGCCTTGGTTACCACAGTTCGGGAGAGGGTTCGTCGCTTCATTGAGGGACTCCACCCCAGTATCAAGACCAGTATGACTAGGGAGTTGGAGATGGATATCTCTTATCAGTAGGTCATGAGTATTGCCAGGAGAGTGGAGGGCATGCTTTCCCGGGATAGAGAGGAGAGAGAGGCCAAGAGGTCTCGAGAGACTAGTTATTATACTGGGGCTCGTGCCCCAGCAGCTCACCATGGTAGGGGTTATTGAGTCGCCCTGTTCATTTAGCTCTTCCAGTTGCCAGTGGTGTTCCAACTCCTTCTAGGCATCAAGAGCCTTCTTATGCATCACTAGTATCAGTGTGCCTCCTGTTTGGGGTGCTATTAGTGGCCAGTCGAGTAGACCTGGCCTGAGCTAGTCACAGCTGCCGCATCCCCTTAAGGGTTTTTTTGAGTGTGGTGATACTCGCCACATGGTGAGGAATTGCCTCAAACTTAAGAGGGGTGCACCTCCACAGGTTTCTCAACCACCACGTGCTCCACCGAGTCCTCCGGCCATGCTTCCAGCACCAGCTGCCGCCTCACCTACTCAGCAAGCTCCAGGTGGAGGCCGGGAAGGTCGAGGTCGCCCCAGAGGGGGAGGTCAGGCCAGGTATTATGCTCTTCTAGCTCGTTCAGAGGCAGTTTCTTATTGTTCCACTCTGTCATAGCGATGCGTCGGTATTATTTGACCCATGCTCTACATATTGTTTCCTCTTATTTTTCTCCACATTTGGGGGTATCTCGGGAATCATTTAGTTACCCTGTTTATGTATCTACTCCTGTGGGAGATTCTCTTAATGTGGACCACGTATATCAGTCGTGTTTGATTGCTCTTAGTGGTTTTGAGACCAGAGCCAATTTATTATTTCTCAGCATGGTAGATTTTGATGTTATCTTGGGCATGGACTGATTGTCGCCCCATTATTCTATTCTCGATTGTCGCGCTAAGATCGTGACGCTGGCTATTCCAGGCTTACCGCTATTAGAGTGGAGGGGTACCTTAGAGTATACTCCCCATAGGGTTATTTCATTTCTTAAGGCTCATCGAATGGTTGAGAGGGGCATGATGCGTATTTGGCCTATGTGAGAGATGTCAGTATTGATACCCCTATAGTTGAGTCAGTTCCAGTAGTGAGGGATTTCCCAGATGTGTTTTCAGTTGAACTTCCGGGCATGCCGCCCGATAGAGATATTTATTTTAGCACCCTTGAAGGAGTTAAAGGCGCAGTTGCATGAGTTGCTTGATAAGGGCTTCATTCGGTACTGTGTGTCACATTGTGGCGATCCTGTCTTGTTTGTGAAGAAGAAGGATGGTTCTATGCGTTGTGTATTGATTATCGCTAGTTGAACAATGCTACAGTGAAGAACACGTACCAATTGCCTCGCATTGATGATTTATTTGATCAGTTACATGGTGCTAGGGATTTTATAAGATTGACTTGCGATCAGGCTATCATTAGTTGAAGATTTGGGAGACGGACATCCCGAAGATTGCTTTTTGGACCAAATATAGTCACTATGAGTTTCTTGTCATGTCTTTTGGGCTGACCAATGCCCCAGAAACCTTTATGCATTTGATGCACAGTGTGTTCCGGCCTTACCTTGACTCCTTCGTCATTGTGTTCATTGACGATATCCTAGTGTATTCCCGGACTCGAGAATATCATAAGAAACACCTGAGGACTGTGCTTCAGACTTTAAGGGAGAAAAGGTTGTATGCAAAATTTTCTAAGGGTGAGTTTTGGCTTGACTCAGTGGCATTCTTAGGTCACATAGTATCGAGTGATGGGATCAAGGCAGATCCGAAGAAAGTGGAGGCAATGCAGAGTTGACCTAGACCGTCATCAACTATGGATATCCGCAGATTTCTTGGTTTGGCGGGGTATTACCGTCGTTTCGTAGAGGGATTCTCATATATTGCAGCACTTATGACCAGGCTGAACCAAAAGTTGCTCTGTTCAGGTGGACAGAGGAGTGTGAGGAGAGCTTTCAGAAGCTCAAGACAGCTTTGACTACAGCCCCAATATTGGTATTGCCTACAGGTTCGATATCTTACACCGTCTATTGCGATGCTTCGTGGATTAGTCTTGGAACGATGTTGATGCAGGATGGTCGGGTGATTGCCTATGCGTCCAGACAGTTGAAGGTGCATGAGAAGAACTATCATGTCCATGATCTTGAGTTAGCAGCTATTGTTCACGCCTTGAAGATCTAGCGCCACTATTTGTAAGGTGTTCCTTGTGTGATCTACGCCGATCACCAGAGTTTGTAGCACCTGTTCAAGCAAAAGGATCTTAACTTGCGCCAACGGAAATGGTTGGAGTTATTTAAGGATTATGACATCACCATTTTGTACCACTCGGGGAAGGCCGATGCGGTGGCCGATGCTTTGAGTCACCGGGCAGAGATTTTGGGGAGTTTTGTATATCTTCCAGCAGCAGATAGGCCCTTAGCATTGGATGTTCAGGCCTTAGCCAGCTGGTTTGTGAGATTGGATATTTCTGAGCCGAGCCGAGTGTTGTCTTGCGTGGTCTCTCGGTATTCTCTATATGACCGTATCAGGGAGCGCCAATATGATGACCCTCATCTGCTCGTCCTTTAGGACAGGGTCCGACGAGGTGATGCTAGAGATGTGATTATTGGTGATGATGGCATGTTGAGGATGCAGGGCCGGATTTGTGTGCCCAATGTGGATGGGCTTCGGGAGTTGATTCTTGAGGAGGCCCACAACTCGCAGTATTCCATCCATCCGGGTGTCGCGAAGATGTACTAGGATTTTAGACAACACTATTAGTGGAGGAGGATGAAGAAGGATATAGTCGGGTTTGTGGCTCGGTGTCTCAACTTTCAGTAGGTTAAGTATGAGCATCAGAGACCGGGTGGCTTGCTTCAGAGGTTAGAGATCCCGGAGTGGGAGCGGCAGCGAATCACCATGGATTTCGTAGTTGGGCTCCCACGGACTTGGTGGAAGTTCGACGCTATTTGGGTGATTGTGGATCGGCTGACCAAGTCAGCTCATTTCATTCTGGTGATGACTACTTACTCTTCAGAGAGGTTGGCTGAGATTTACATCCAAGAGATTGTTCGCCTTCATGGTGTCCCAGTTTCCATCATTTCAGATAGAGGCACACAATTTACATCATGGTTTTGGAGAGCCGTACAGTAGGAGTTGGGTACTAGAGTGGAGCCGAGTACAACATTTTACCCTCAAACTGACGGGTAGTCTGAGCGCACTATTCAGATACTAGAGGATATTCTCCATGCGCGTGTGATGGAGTTTGGAGGGTCACGGGACTAGTTCTTTCCACTTGCGGAGTTTGCCTACAACAACAGTTATCAGTCCAACATTCAGATGACACCATATGAGGCTTTGTATGGTAGGCGATGTCGGTCCCCAGTGGGTTGGTTCAAGCCGGGCGAGGCCCGATTATTGGGTACAAACTTGGTTCAGGATGCCCTGGATAAGGTGAAAGTGATTCAGGATGGACTTCGCACAGCCCAGTCCAGACAAAAGAGTTATGCGAACCGGAAGGTTCGCGATTTAGCATTCATGGTTGGAGAGCGGGTCTTGCTTCGGGTATTGCCTATGAAGGGCGTCATGAGGTTCAGAAAGAAGGGCAAGCTGAGCCCGAGGTACATTGGTCCTTTTGAGGTATTGCGGCTTGTTGGGGAGGTTGCTTATGAGATTGCTCTACCTCCCAGCCTAGCAGGAGTTCACTCGGTATGGAAAGCTGGTCGCTTTTGGAAGCCTTCGCCGGTAACCAAAGCGTATCGTTCCCGCAACCACTTTGATACTTTGTTTCCACATTTTGATGCTCCGGAAGTATCACGATGATCCGACTCATGTATTGGATTTCATCTCAGTTTAGTTGGACAAGGATCTATCTTATGTTAAGTATCCAATGGCTATTTTGGACAGGCAGGTCATATGCGCAGTTGTTATCCTCAGCTTTTCACAACTTTAGGTATGTCTCTATGCTCGTTCGAGGATGAACGATTGTTTTAATAGGAGGAAGATGTAACGACGCGGACGGTCGTTTTGAGTTGGATCCCCAATCCCCTATTAACTGCTTCCCCCGTATCCATTTCTGCTATAGTGTCTTGCCGAGAGGGTTCGTTTTGGGTTTCAGAGTGAATTGAGACACTTAGTCTCTTAATTGGAAGCTTAAGTTAGAAAAGTCGACCGCATGTTGACTTGTGTGTAAATAACCTCGGATTTGAATTTTGATGGGTTTGTTAGCTCCGTTAGGTGATTTTGGACTTAGGAATGCGTCCGGAATGTGATTTGGAGGTCCGTAGTAGAATTAGGCTTGAATTGACGAAAGTTGGAATTCTATCTTTTTCATAAATTCTCAGACCATTCCACCATTGAAAACACCAGCCCCGATATTTTGCAAAACTCCGACGAGCTTCAGTTGCCGGAAATGGAGTTTCAGGGTTCCAAATCCAGCATAACGAATGCAAAATTCTGCAAAATTCTTGGCTTTCACCGGAAATGGTGAAGATTTAGGTGAGATTGGTTCGTTTTGGATCTTCCGAAGCACGATGAAACACTTCCAGTTCTTCAGTCGACGAATTAGAAGAAATTGCAATTCTGGGTTCAAAATTTGGTAAGATTTGGTAGTAATCCTGTGAACAAGTTTGAAAATTTAAAAAGAGAAGTTCAGGGGGAAACTTTTCGACATAAACTAAGCTTACTGTTGACTATCACGGTTTTTTTAGCCATTTTCGTTATTCCTTCATTTTCGTAGCCGGAGTTTTTTTATTTTTCCAGTTCCGGTTGCAACAGACAATCTCCGTTGGTAATTGTCACGACCCCAAATCAATAAGGTCCGTGATGGAGCCTATCCTGATACTAGGCTATCCCTCTAACACAATAAAACCAACATTTTCTGTTTTATAAACATATAGTCTCAATTTTTAAACAAAATTCGCTTGTTAAGACAACTTCAGCAATAACAATGTCCCAGCACAATCAAATCTAATACCGACCCAGACCTCTGGAGTAAACTGTCATGAGCATCTAAGACGATAAATACAACGTATAAGAAAATGACTTTGCTACTAACATAAGTCCAAAGTATGAAAAAATCTATGACCTGTGAAAGGAAAGGAGGTGAGCTGGGGACGCTGAGAAGCTACCTCGATCCTCGAACAATCTCCAATCACGTAAGAAATCAACTAGCGAGATGGTCCGGTACCTGGATCTGCACACAGAGGTGCAGGGAGTAACGTGAGTACGCCAACTCAGTAAGTAACCAAAGTAACTAAAAACTTGAGTGTAGTGACGAGCATTTATAAATCAGAATTTCATAAACAATAATCCAACTTATATTAGAAAAGCTCAGTATAAAGAAGAGTGAGAAAACAGTAAATTTTTCACAATGTAACAGCCTCTCAGGCACAGTATCACTCATAACAAGGTCTCTCAGTCACTCGGGACTCCACTATCAGTATTCCATGCTCACACTAAGCACTCTCACTCAACAAGTACGAGATATCCACTCAACTGATGTGGCGTGCAACCTAATCCACCTAACATACGCTGCGGCGTGCAGCCCGATCCAATATACATATGTTGCGGCGTGCAACCCGATTCATAATTATCCTCACAATCTCGGCTCTCGGCCTCACTCAGTCATCCTCTCAATCCACTCGGTCAACTTATCTCAACATCACAGGACACAGCCCAAAATACCTCACAATACTCTAAACAGTGTAATAACAGTGAAAACAGCAACAAGTAAGCATGACTGAGTTCACAATTTATTTACTAACATAGTGTGAGAATAGTGTAAAAATACCCTTGAGGGTCTAAACAGATCGGCACAAGGCCCCAAACATGGCTTACAACCCATAAATAGTACAAGTCTCTAAAATACAGGTTATTTTATGATTTCAAATCAAGTATACGGCATAATAGTCGCTACGGGACGGACCAAGTCACAATCCCTATCGGTGCACGCCCACACGCTCGTCACCTAGCATGTGCGTCACCTCATTTATCAAAACAATATAAAATACCGGGGTTTCATACCCTCAGGTCTAGAGTTACAATCGTTACTTACCTCAAAACCGGCTAAAAATACTAGTTTGCAGTGCCTTTGCCTCTAGATTCGTCCTTCGAGTGCTCCAAATCTACCAAAAATCAGATTTATATCATTATTATATGCCAAGGAACGAAACTAATTCGAAATTTATCAAAATTACCCAAAAATCCCGAAATTGGTCAAACCGACCCCCGGACCCACGTCTCGAAACTCGATAAAATTTACACCATAAGAATCTTCATCCTCCCACGAGTCTATACATACCAAGAACACTAAAATCGGAGTCCAAAATGACCCCTCAAATTCTCATTTTAAGGTCTCTTAATCACAAGCCTTAATTACCCATATTTGCACTGATTTTTCCCAAATTTTCACCACTAATCAGACCTTTAATCACATAAAAACGATTTTTAAGTCCAAAAACCTTTCCTCAATGAAGAACTATCGATTCCCTCTTCAAAAACCCTTCAAAAGCTTCAAACCCGGATGAAATATTGAAGAAAATGGCTCAAATTTGCGAAGGCATGCTTATATACTTTCCTGTACAGTGGTTCTGCACCTGCGGCCACTTACGCGCACCTGCGGACCCGCACTTGCAGTCCCAGGTGCGCACCTGCGGAGAACCCTCAAAATATTAGCCTCCGCACCTGCGCTCATGCTTCCGCATCTGCAGCTTCGCAGGTGCGGAAAATACCTCGCACCTGCGGAAATTCCTCAGCCAACCAAACTTTCGCATCTGCGGTTCCCTTCCCGCGCCTGCGACTTCGCACATGCGACTCTCCTTCCGCAGGTGCGGAAACACCAGAAGCACTCACACCAGCAACTTCAGCTGCATTTCCTCAACTCCAAACCTTCCGACGCCCGTCCGAAATCAACCAGAGCCCCTCAGGACCCCAACCAAAACCACACACAAGTCCCATAACCTCATTCAAACTTAGTCGAGCTCTCGTAACACCAAAAACAACACAAAAACACCAAAATCACATCAAATTCAAGCCTATGAACTGTGAAATTTCTAAATTTCACCAAGGATGCCGAAACCGACCAAAACACATCCGATTGACCTGAAAATTTGCACACATATCCAAAATGACATTATGAGCCTGCTCCAACTTCCGGAATTCCATTCCGACCCCTATAGCCTAGTTTCCACTACCGACCGGAAATCGCCAAAAACCAACTTTCACCAATTCAAGCTAATTCTACACCGGACATCAAAACCACATTCTGAACACACTCCTAAGTCCCAAATCACCTAACGAAGTTATCCGAGCCATAAAATTCGCATTCCGAGGTCGTTTACCAAGAAGTCAACTCCTAGTTGACTTTTTCAACTATAAGGCTACTTTAAGAGACTAAGTGTCTCAATCCTCACTACAACCACTCCAAAGCCGAACCACCCGACTCCAACACATCATAAACAACTAAACAATGCATAACGAGGCAGAAACAGAAATAACTATGCAAATTCTACAGAATAACTGGCCGAGTCGTTATAGTAACCATGGTGTGGGAGGGAAAGAGAGGGGAATCTGATAATGTGTGAAAGAGCAGGAGGAAAAGAAAGATAAAATAATTTTAAAAAGAAAAATTGATCTCTCATGCTTTGAGAAACGATGTAACACACGCACTGTACCACATCACGGAGTTGCGTCTAAATGACACATTTGGGATGTGGTTGGAGTGTTCAAATGGAACGAAACTAAAATAAAGTGTCAAAGTGAAAAGTGCGGACAAGTTTAATACCCAACCAATGTATTACGCCGAAAATTTAACTTCATATTAGCTCTAATAATTACGTACGATTAATAATTTGCTTCTCATGTTCCGTGAATAGCCGAAACATTGAGGAATATCCAGAAAGTCATTTCCGGAATCGGCCTGGAAATTTGGCTTTAGTTATTGAGACTAAGTAACAATTAATCGGGGTATTATGGTAAAATACTCATGTCAATCATTGTTTCTTAAGGCCCGTAAAAAGTTCAAAGTGAACAAGTAAAAGTGAACGGAGGAAGTACTTAAAAAAGAAAATAGGTAATTTTAACCTTTTATAATCAAAGGATGATTGACTTCTGAGCAGAGGTGACAAAATGGTTTTAAAAAAATAGTTATTCACCCATATTATCCATTAAAAAATGGGTTGAGTTGGATAATAAACTTTTTAAAAACGGATCGAATACGGATATGAACTATATTATCCACTTAAAAAATGGATAACCAATGGATAACTATATGTTTAACTTTTACATTGTAATGCCTCAAATTGAGGCTTCCTCAAGTTTGAGAGACTAAAAATTCTCCCATAAGTGATCATATTCAAGAAGCCATGGATAATATGGATATACATATTATCCGCCAGATAACCCGTTTTATATCCGTCTCAAATACGGGTCGGGTCAAATAATTTATCCGTTTTTTGATTACCCATTTTCACCTGCTCATATCTGACCCGACCCGCCCGTTTGCCACCCCTACTTCTGAACATAAAAAGTACGCCTTCCAAGCTTCCTTCAGAAAATACACAATTTTCTCGGGCTACACCACCAAAAATGAAAGACAGGAACTCGAGGAAATCTGAAAGCGCTAAGAAAAAAGAGATTGGAGTGACCATGACTCACGTCACATTATCAATTTATAAGACAATACGCCACAACATGTGCTACTTTCTATAGCAAATTCCCCAGCTTGACCAAATATTCAGAATAGACATGTATATTCAGAATAGTTAAGTACCACCATAAGAATGATGCAACAGGAAGCAGGCCACTATAACAATCCGAAGTAATCATCAGGATCGGATTCATAGTAATCATCGTCAAATTCATCATCATCAAATTCATCATCATCTTCATCAGAATCTAAAATGTAATCCTCGTCCCAAAGTTTACAGGAGCAAGTTGCTTTCTTGTCCTTCCATGGTGCCCCGCATGTATAACAAAATTCATACCCACATCTGTACAAATAGGCAAAAATGTTGTTAAAAAGATAATAGAGTCACACATCTGTACAAATAGGCAAAAATGTTGTTAAAAAGATAATAGTCTCACACGAAACATCTCAAGACAACAGATCACTAGTTCATCTTCAGTCTTCGGGTTCTATTACACAGAAAAATAAAAAAGATAATAGCCTCTACCTCTAACCCCTCAGACTTTTGGTTGTCCTTCTAGCACTGTAGCACATATTCTGATCTCATAGGAGTACTTTTTAAAGGTAAAAATAAATTCATATGCATTAATCAATCGACCTCCTATACATGGCTCCTAATGCAGAGCAGGAACAGAAGATGTTTATTATCTGTGGGTGCTAATATGATCAATTAACACAGAAAGTGCAGATACTAACCCAAACATACAAGTGTTAGTTGGAAAGTGGTCACTACCATAAGTTGAAAAAAAGACCAAGAAACATTAGCCAGAATTGTTAAAGAAAAAAAAGAGCCGATATACTTATTCTGAGTTCACCAAATGTCATGACATTAATATGGAGAGTAGTCGTATGTATAAGAACCCAGGCTTACAAAAGAGATGTCATTCTCCCATTATCCGCAAAGAGCAGAGGTAGCACTTTCATTACGTTGGAAACATGTACCTCTACACTGAACTTGGAGAGTAAACATCCAGTAAAATGTTGCACAAATATATTCGGTAGAGTACTTCCTTTTTCTGATGATGGTGGTTTACAACCATTTTTGCGCACCTCGACTAATTCCACTAGATACTCACTACCTCCCACCAACATAGGTATCGGGGAACTCCTACCAAAGCTTCAACAAATGAGAAGAAACTACCTAGTGTTTTATTGCCACCGCTACGATTTGAACCTGAGAGCTTAAGGTTCTTTCAGGCTTCACTGACCACTAGGCGACACCCTCAGGTGCCTAAAATACTTTCTTTATTGATATGTACAATCACTAAAATACTTGAGAATATGTCCATCGGATATTGAACCAGCTGGATAACCTAAGCCCTCCGCTCCACCAATATGTGTGGGTGTGTGTGTGGGGTGGAGGGGTGGGGTGGGGGGAATGAAATAGAAAAGCAACAGTGTAATGCCAGAGCAGGATACCACAGTTGAATGATCTATTAATATCACTGAGATAGTCCCTGGAATGGAACAAGTAGTCAGAGTGCAAAAATAGCTAGCATGAATATCTTTTAAAAGATCAATAGCAGGCATAAGTATGTAGAACAAACTATTTTATCGCTAAGGCCTCGCATGCGACAAAGTCACATTAAGAAATAATGGATACTGCAATAGAGGGTACAAGTGAAAAAGAAAGAGCAGTCGAAAAGTAACCAAAAAAAGATCAGCAGGGTTTGGTTCAAGGCATGAATATGAAGAACAGAATATAATAGATGCCATATGGTTCGGTTCAATAGGCATGTCCAACAACATGCAACAAGTTGGGTTATTCTTGATCTTTTTTTCTTGGGTGGGGGGAGGGGGGGATGATGATGCAAGGCAGCGACAAACTTCCAGTTCAACAATAGAGTGGAGCATATAGTTAAAAGTGTTTACTTGATCCAGTCTAACTATCATGGAGATCATAAATAGCAAATAGTTATATTTGGGTTAAGCTGGTATAGCAGTGGGTTCATATCCTGAAATCACATCAAACTGAAGAATAATTTAGATAGCACGAAACATATTGATAGGACATAGAAAAAGGGATGTCATTTGACTAACGTGATTCCACAATTTGAGAGTTCACTTATTTCATGTTTGGGTCAAACAAATGGAAATTGAAGACCCATGTCTTTACCTGCAAGTCATGTGATAGCACCCTGCAGCAAGTTCAATCATGTGGTTGCACTTTACACATTGGCGCCACAAATTCACTGCTGCCAGATTTTTCAACTTAACATCTTCTGGAGGATTAGGATTTCTCCTTCTATACTCAAAGCACGTGATACCCAAGTGCCAAGGAACTTTGCAATCGATGCAAAACAGACCATTGCATGTCGTACATTTCCTGATTCCACATCTTTCAGCTACTACAAAGGCCCCCTTAGAATATTCTAAAACTTCAGATTTTGACATTAATGCTGAGCACTTTGGGTAGGGGCAATAAACTTTTTCAGTCACAGGGATAGAAGCTTCCTTAATGCGTTGCTTCATCATATCAATTAACTTGGGTGTCAAAAATTTACTGCAGCAATCCAGTTTTAGATCAGAATTGCAGTCCGCATGAGGACACTTAGGCACCATACCATGAAGCAGCTTCACTTCAACATGTTGTTTCATACAGGAGACACAATACCGGTGCCTACAACCATCAACTGAGAAAATCTTGCCAATATCTGTCTCTTCCAAACAAATAACACAAGTTTCGCACACATTCCCAGAAGCAGCTGACTCAGCAACTTTCTTAATTTGGGAAGCCATCGCCTCTCTTGCAAATTTAAATGCAAACATAATCTCATTTCGAGACACAAACGAAGGCTGGCAAACCAAAAACTTTCGTCGAAGCAGAACTACTTGATTTAGTAAAGCAGCAACCTTCCGCTGTTTGGCTGACCATCGGCCTGTAACCTACAGTTCCCAAAACACATGATTTCAACAAATTAAGCACTGTAGAAAACTTGGGTGTATTTTATGCTAAAACTTACCCTACCAAGTGTAGAATCCCTTTTTCCCTTTACTGTTGATAGACAAAAATAAATTCAATTAACAAAGGCAACTAACCAGTTTGAGCCATAACTTTTCGGAAAGATAAATTATTCTTTTGTCAAAGTAGGGCAGCTTAAAAGAAAAGACTGCAGAAGGAAACCTTTGACATGTGTAAATCGTAAAATTGAGATAACATCCAATTAAACAGCTCCTCAGATATCTATGTAGGCTTACACATGCGAGATCATTCTTCTCACAATACCAGGCAGACAATGCAGCGATCTCGTACTATTTTTATGTCAGGAAAATCTTTAGCTCTTTATTCCAGAACATAGAAATGTCCTTGTATTGATTTACTTCATGAACCTGGACCAACATTATATTTTACATGTATCCTGATATGTACTTTTTGATAACCATGTAACCTGATATGTTTTGTCAATAGAAGAACAATGATAGATTTACTGAAATCCACGAATCATTTGTTATCATTCCACTTGCATACAACTTTCACAACTTCCAAGAATTCAAACTCGTTACTATTCACACGTTGAATTTGATGTATTTTTTCTCAATTAACTAATCTTTTAACCATTATCTTAATCTATCTTCTATTGCCAGTCAAATACTGTCTACAAAATGGAATGGAAGGGCACCCAAGGGTGCTATGGCAGAGAAACATGTAAGGAAGTGGGGATTGAATCCCCTTCACCCAAAAATTACACTGCAGCACGGGAAACATAATTTTTTGTGTATATAGTATAAATTTTTGAATCCTCATGAAGTAAAACAAAATGGCTTTTAGTGTAGAGGCAAGTGGTTCAAAAATCCGAGATGTGGCATATACATTTTGTATAAATCCCCTTGAATTTCTGGTTCTGCCAATGCAAGGGTGTGACTTAATGGTCAATGGCTATAAATGAATCTCAAGAGACCAGGGTTCAAATCTTGGCAGAGGCAAAAAAAGGTTAGGTGCTGGGATATCTAATCTATGTATAACTAGCCTATGGACCACAAAACCTCACATTGCAATGCCAATATTGAAACACCATGAATCCTTTACTGTACAGGTATTATTATTGTTATAACAATCCTTGCATTAATCCCTTGTATAACTAGCCTATGGACCAACCAAGCGGAGTTACCCTACCCCTTCATGGGAAATTACATTCTGTATATAGGCCAAAATTCTGCGTTTTCAAATGTGTATGTAATATATGTTGAATTATCCATCAAAAATTTACAATATATGTTGAATTCCCTTGACTTCTTCATGTGTTTACTTCATATTTTGAATTCCTTAAGTGAAAATCACATTTCAATGCCAATATTAAAACACCAAAGCAAAATTAACTGATAAAATGAAACATGCGTGCGGGGCTTACAAATTGGAAAATGGGAAAGTAATCACAATAGAAAACGACACTTTTCAAATCCAAAGCGATGGCAGCATTCAAACCCTCAATAAGGGCTTTAAACTCAATGCACTGGCGATTCATCGCACTTCCATAAAAAGGCTTCCTCATTTCGAACAACAATTCATCTCTCGAATTGCAAATGGCAACTCCAATCCCACCAAAAACCACCTTCGGTGAATAACTCTCCACCAAACCCTTGAAATAAACCCTAAAAACCTCCGTATCCACATTTTCCGACGTGCCTTCACCGAAAGGACGCTCGAAATTATCGCCATCATTTTGCCACTCATCCTCCGGCATACGAAGTATCTCTTGAGCGACACGGTGATCGTGAATTCGCTGGTGAAGATCGTCGCGACTTTTCCGAAACTCCAATTCACTGAGCTTGCGATCGTCGATTTCTCGCTCGAGATTAAGGAGTTCTGATGACTGTACTTCGGCGAAAGAGGGATTTGGGTTGGGGTAGGAGGGGAGGGGAGCGGGGCTGGGTGTTGAGGTGGAGGTTGAGGGTTGAAGAGAGAGGGAGGCACTGATAGCTTCTTGGAGTTGGAGTTGGAAAGCGAAGTCGAGGTCGGAGTCGATGTCACGCGCCGCCATGAGTTCACGGCGTTGCTCGGCGGCGAGAGTTTTGAGGTCTTCAGTGTCGACGTCGAATGACATGTTGGAGTAAGCAGTATTTGTGTTTTACGAGTAGTAAATGTAAAAATGGGTCCCTGTTACCCCCTTCTATAATAATTTTGACTCTCAAAGGACTGGTGTACTTTCCCGCTATTAGAATGTCCCTGTAATCTATCCCTATTTCCACTAAGGGGTGGATATTCGATACTTCGCTTCGGTATTTTGGTATTCGGTTTATCAATTATATATACCAAATATCATATTAAAATATTTTGGTACGGTTCCGTATTTCTTATTTCGGTTCGGTACGGTTTCGGTTTAAATCAAATCTATGTTACGAGGCTTCTGTTTATTCAAATTTGTAGCTCTTCCACTTTTGAAATCAATACAACTTATATTAAACTAAAAATGGTCGATGAATCTGTTTGTTAAATGGTCTTTATCAGAATAATGTTTAGCTAAATATTCAAATTGAAATAGAAGTAACTATCTTACTTTTTAATTTAAAGTTTGCAAAATAAGTCATCAAAAAGGAAACCTTTTCTATTGATTTTAAATACTTTTCTACACATAGTTTAAGATATCAATTTCACTTTTTTTCTTATATTAGTAGTAATACCAGAAATATTAAATTAATAGGTGTTTTGGACGTTTGGGGTGTGGGCTTAAGGTTATTGGGCTAAAAAATTAAAAAAAAAAGTTGGGCTTGGACTATACTATTTCGGTATATCGAAATACCGAAATACCGAAATTCCAATACCGTATACCGAACCGAATTACCGAAATACCGAAATTTCCGTACCGAAATACCGAAAAAATCGAAACCAAAATACCAAATTAATTCGGTTCGGTTCGGAATTCGATTTTTCGGATTTTATGCCCACCCCTAATTTCCACAATCTCAAATCTCAAATCTCAAATATATGCATTAAAAGTTAGTACTCCCTCTTTTTCTCTTTTTCTTTTTATTTTACCAGATATTTATTATCTTCCATCAACACACATATTCGATAACCCTGTCCATTCAAGACTTGTAGCCTGTTTTGAACCAATTTATTCTGAGCTTTATTGTAAGTTCGGACATAACCATTAAGTAAGAAGCGATGGAAACGGCAGAACTTGTGAATGCAAACGATTCTATTGAAAGAAGAATCTTAATGTTTCACTGGCCAGGATGGCAGAACCAACTAGAATTAGCTCTTTCAAGTGCCGCCTAATCCCCCAACATGCTCAAGAACCGAGAGCCGTCCAGTGAGGGAGCTTGCTTATAGAAAGAAGATAGGCCGATCAAAGAATAACAAGGTGCAACGAGCTCTCCGCTCCAAGGTTCTCTAATCTTAAAAGTATTTTTTTTTTGTTTTCAAGAAAGTGCTTTTTTCCTCCAAAGTTGAAGTGTTTGGCCAAGCTTTTGGAAGGAAAAAAGGGTTTTGAGGAGAAGCAGAAGCAGTTTTGGAGAAACAGAAAAAAGTAGCTTCTCTCCAATAACATTTTTTCAAATTAATTAGTCAAATTTAAACTGCTTCTCCCCAAAGGAACTTTTGAAAAAAATACTTCTCAAAATAAGCTAGTTTTTGCAGCTTGGCCAAACAGATTATTAAATAGGTGGAAAAAAACTATCAAGTTAGTAATCTCTCTTTTATGTACCGCTAATCCTTTGATTATGACGAAATTTAAGAATTTTTTTTTAAAATAATTTGTGATTTTAAACGTGTCATAATATTCGTGTGGTTAAAAGATCTTTGGAACTTGTGTTTATTAAACATACTTTAACGATTATGTGGTTATTGAAACTTATTGTTAGGTAAAATGAGAAGTTTAAATTAAATAATTTTCAAAGTGAATAAGGTGGCATCTCTTTAAACAAACTAAAAAAAGGATAAAATTGAAACGGAGGAAGTACTAAATTTTATTTTAAAATAATATGTATATAAGCCATTTCAACGAAGTTGTCTAAATTGGTGGCGGTGGGGAAATGTTCTTTATTTTAGATAATGAAAGCATTTCATTACTACCAACCCAAGAAATACGACCTCTCTGAGATATACGGTTTATGCCGGAAAGGTACGAAGTTGGACTAATTTGGAAACATTGGGCAATTTACTTTATACCTACTGTTTCGTCTGGTTTTTGGTTTCTACTCTTATTTTATTACTAACCATGATTGGGGCTATAGTACTGACTATGTGCTTTCTGTCGAACCGACTCCTATTTCAATCCGTGCTGGACCGATCGATATACCAATAATCAAGTCTTCAGTCAACCGATGGAATACATTGCATCAACCTGGGAGCATTAGCCGATTTGATACATCAATACATGTTCCTATGCCCATTCCAATCTTGTCTAACTTTGCTAACTCCCCCATCCCAACCCGTATCTTGTTCATTCTAGAAACACATTTTTCTATTCCATCTTTTCTCGAATCTCCTTTAACGAAAGAAATAGAAGCTCGAGAAGGAATACCAAAACCTATTTCACTCGGTGAGTTATTCAAATGGTTTAAACGAGGTTTGACCATGATTCAATGTTATACCTTAGATCGTGGGTCATGATTTAGCTTAGTTTGATGCTTAAATTATCAATGTTGAAGGAAAACCATTCGAAGTGAAATATTAGTAAAAGTAACGTAATAGTACTTGTTATTAATTTAGATGAAACAAGTTCACAAAGATTGCTTAAGACATGATATCCTATAATCCTATATAACTGAGAATCGTAATTGGTTGTCATTGGGTAGAAATTTGTCAAACAGTTCGTGTCCCCTTTCTTAAAAAAATTATATTTAGACTCTATGTGTTTTAATTAATACCCTGAGTCCAGATGATAATTAATTTTTATTTCTACGAGAAGATATATAGTGAAAGTGGCTTCCGGAACCATAATGTGGTTTATTTGGACTCAAAGAATTAAAATGCGTGGAAAAAAAATTGGGCACCATAATATATATAGCGCCCTAGTTGACCGCGCTATACTTTAACAATCGTTTGGCTGTTAAAGTATAGGGCGGTCAACTGAGGCACTATATTTGAACGTAAAATGAGCGGGAAGGTATAACGCGCATATATAAGACGCTATAGTATAGCGTCTTATATATCCGCGCTATACCTAGATAAAAAGGCGTGCATTCTCCTTCAAATCTAAGCAAGTTCCTCGTCACAGGCTGAATTAGCTGCTGTCAACTAAAATGCATACTTTACAGGCCTTTAAGACCATTCAAACTAAGTATTGTTATATGAATATTTAATACCTGAATAGTTATGAAAATTAATTATTTAATTTTATTATAGTCAAAAATAGGTGAGTGACAAACAAACATATAAATAATAAAAGTAACATATAAAATAATAAATAAAAATATTAAATAATAAACTAACATATAAAATAGTAAACTAACATATAAAATAGTAAAGTAACATATAAAATAATAAACTAACATATAAAATATAAAATTATAATATATAAAATGTATCAACCTAATTAACAATATAGTAAAAATATCGAATAAATTTTAATATTTAAGGTAATGCAATATATTTAAAGATGTTGAGCAATGAAAAAAATAATACTTTTATTAATATTGTTCAATTTACAGTAGTCGTCATGGAGGATCCGCTTGTGCATCGTGGACCTGCCTCGCTAGAGCTACTGTTGTTACATGCTGAGCGTAGGTCTTCGTACATGTGGGAGGGACAGNGTATAAATTCTTAGAAATTGCTCATGCACTTGCGACACCGAGTTCTGGGATGTATTTGGGTTGTATTTTATTAAAGTGAAAAAATAGGCTGTTGTTTTTACTTAAATGGATTTCTATCTTACGTGTTAAACTGAAAGGTAATGATTTCGAAAATGTAGAAACAGGAGTTTATTTCAATTAATTAATGATTGGCTTGCCTGACAGTGGTGTCCGGCACCATCACGACCTTATGGATTTTGGGTCGTGACAACATGGTATCAGAGCGCTAGGTTCCCTTAGGTCTCACGAGTCATGAGCAAGTGTAGTAGAGTCTTGCGGATCGGTACCGAGACGTCTGTACTTATCTTCGAGAGGCTACATAGCTGTTAGGAGTACTTCCCTTCTTGATTCCTCATCGTGCAATTTGTTTCCCTTAAGGCTTATGCCTATGTTTCTTTCAACTCGATCTTATGCGTCACAAAGCGCTTGCTATGAATCGAGGATTTGAGGAACTTTAATGATACTATGGATGTGGTGCAGGATGTTTCTCCCTGCGAAGTTGATTGAGGCCATTGTCGTTGCTCTGCGGAAGAGTAATATGTTGTTTTTAGCCAGTAGTTGTGATTCTGAGAACTTTGAGGTTATGCTCAGGTTGTGATGATGCTTACGATTGGTTATCGCGCGAGGTCGATATGATGGTAGAATTCTTGCCCATATGTTGGGGTGATGAATGGTTTGAAGGGAGGTCTACTCAGGGCGTGATTTCGAGATTCCAGTATTTTAGTTTCGGCGGAGGAAAGGCATTTGGACTATGAACGTCCGGTTCGAATTGATAAAGTAGTAAGACTTAGTGTATTCAAGTGAGGTTGAACATTCACTTGTGTTGTGATATCGTCGTCATCGATCGAAGGGAATGTGTTAAGTTCGCCAGCGTTATGGCTCTTCGGCTGCATTGGGTCAGAGTGTTGTGAAGTAGTGCTGAAGAAGCGATTGTCAGAGATCGTGGTGTGTAGTGGTTCAGAATTGAATAGTTATTTCTAATGAAGGCAACTCAAGAAAGATATCTTCGGAGAGTTTGAATTCGTGGTGATCTGCTGGTTCAAGAGCTATAGAGAATTATATTGAATTGAGTCCGTAATTGAGAAGCATGCAATGGAGGAAGATGTGTGAGAAGTGTCAGGTGGCGGCTAAATCTCTAAAATTCCAGGCAAGAGAGACGAAGGTCGGGTAGTGGCTTAAAGGAATGAGTTTAACTAAAATGGGAGAGTGGCAAC
>ML253573.1:16083-66776 GCA_005239495.1 Nicotiana undulata | reverse complement strand
TAATATCATGAAATAAACTTTACCAACTTACGTATTTTTGAGACCCATGAACAGATGATAAAAAAAATATGACACATGGGGAATCAAGAACATAAGCATCTCTAGTATTTCTATGAGTAGAGTCATTTATGGAAGTTGTGCATTTGCTCGTTTTGTTCGTGTCGTATAGATCGTGCTAAAAAGAAAGAAGGGATAGCCTTAACATACCTAAGCCGATTCTCTTGACAATCCTTTCAACGCACGTCTTTTGTGACAAATCACGTAACGGCGAATCAAAGTAGGGGAAAATTCGTGTGATATTCTTGAGAAAGATTGCACCGTATTCCCTTAGAATCGCAAATCTCATTGCCATTACGCAATATAATTTCGTATGAAATTCTTGATGAGAAAAATCACATCAAAGTATCTCACTTTGTAGGAGAGTCTTATGAAGCGAGATATATGAAACGAAAGTCACTTGTAAAATCATGTTTTGAGACTTTCCAACGTAAGTGTCTTACTTACAGAAACTTTCTTACCAAATCTTATTTTCCCATCTACCAAAATCTTAAGGTTTTAGATGTCTTATATGTGGATGCGGCAACCACCATATCCCTTATTTTTCCACCTTATATAATGACTTAACAAGTCATGAATGATAAGGTGGTTTACTGCCACGCGGGGGGCGGGGAAGGGGGGGGGGGGGAGGAGAAATTTATCCTTATCACAATTGTTACCCACTTAGTTCCTTAATTAATTTTTATGGCACTAGTCCCAACATGACAATCTTCGAAGAAATTTATTTTCTTCAATTTACTTACCCTCTCACCTTCACGAATCTACTCATCACTTGTTTGAAATAACATAATACTTATAATCCCGAAATAATCTCATTCCCAAATTTTCATCGATTAACTTACGACGAAACTTTAACGTACGAAAACATAGGGTGTAACAGACATCGGGTTCTACTGGGTCTCCATCGAGCCCAAAACTGTTAAATCAATTCCCTGCCCCGAGTGCTAATCCTGACCATAGGTGGTCGATAACTTTTTCTGTCCCCGAGGATGCCCTAGTCTTCTCTTCCCTTGTTGGGGTTGCAAGCTACCTTATATGCTTGGTGACTAAGAAAGACCGGGCTGTGATGAGTGCGAGGGAGGCATCTTGCCTATTTACGAGGCCCTACATGCTTTGAATCGGGTAGTTCGAGGGCCATTTTGTTATTTATTTTAAACTTGACATTGTAAATTCTAACATCTTTCTTCGTGCTTGCAGGCTTTGGTGTTGCATTATGAGGCTTTCTTCTGAATCCGGGAAGAGCACGAGGTTGAGGTCCGAGCACTCACTAGGAAAGGGAATAGTTACAATATTTCGAGTGAGAAGCTTCGAGCCGATTCAGATGTGGCTCAGAGTGAGTATGTCGAGATGGCCGATCAGGTATTTTGAGTGCTTCGCGATAGTGACGATGAATTTGAGATAGTAACTAATGATCTGATCTTGTAGGTCCGGCAAAGGCTCGAAGAGATCAGGCAGATCAAGACACATGTAGATGTGATACAAGCCGAGGTTGAAGAATACAAGAAGAATATGGACATCTTAGCCTCGAAAAAGGAAATCATCAAAGAACAACTGGAGTCGGCCGGGACCCATCTCCAAGCGGCAAAAGAGAAGGCCTCGGTGTAGGTCAAGAAAATCGAGAAACTTCAATCTTAATTGGATGATAAGGCAAACTTGGCCAATGAACTCGAAGTGGCCAGATCTGAGGTGGTCGTGGCCAACACCAAAGCCGACGCTAAAGTAGCCCAATTCAAGGTCGATGTCGAGTCTATCTAGGCGAAGGCAAAGAGCAATGTGGATAATGCAAAATCGCAAGCTCGAAGGGAAGAACTCCAGGGAGTTCATGCTCAAGGCTTCGATATTATGGCTGAATCGAGAATGCCAAACAAGAGGAAGCCATGGCCCAAAAGCCGGCCTTTCCTGAGGAAGACTCCGAGAGCTTAAGCGAGTCCGAAGACGGGGAAGTCCAAAGTCCAGGCCACTTAGGCCTTTACATTCTTTGCTTTCTTTTGCATATTTTGAGGCCGTTGTAAATTTTGTATCAGGCCGATCTAGCCTTTGTAAAAAAGTATTATATAAATATATAAGGTTTTCTTCCCCTTTTGGCTCTCAAATTTTTCCTTTGCTTTATTACTTGTATTCACAAAGGTCGAAATGCCTTAGCATAAAACAATAAGGTTGTGTTCAAGGGTTCGAACAAACATTACCTTTATTGCCTTTTTGGGTTAAGGCGTTGTTGGGGTTCGATGTTACCGAAAAGTTTTCTCCGAAAATATCTTAATTTCATGACTGTAACAAGGGCAGTCTTTAGAACCGATTGTGAATTTTTTTTT
Source organism: Nicotiana undulata (assembly GCA_005239495.1). Taxonomy (NCBI): domain Eukaryota; kingdom Viridiplantae; phylum Streptophyta; class Magnoliopsida; order Solanales; family Solanaceae; genus Nicotiana; species Nicotiana undulata. Next base: position 64,407 of record ML253573.1, on the reverse strand, counting down.
CTTTTTCGAAGGCCTATTTTGTTTTATGGATTTCGGACGACTCTGAGTCGTGTTAAATTGGTTGTAGCCTTTGAGTTCGGGAGCTGCCCATTGGGCTTGTTTTTCCGAGTTATACGGGCTTTCCCGAGACTACCTGAGTGGGGTGGTCGTGGCCTTTAGAAACCCGGGAGTTGCCTAATAGGTCTTTTTCCCTCAAGGCCCGATGACTTGGGGTGTTTGAGTTGGACGGCAGTCCCCGAGTGAGGGAGTGGTCATTCACTTTCCGTCTATGTATTGCCCTTAGACTCGTTATTTTCGGAAGTACGGAGCTCTTTAAGGGATGCAAAGAGGAATTTTTTTAAAACATAAGATGATTGCAAGGAAAGTACTTCTCTTTATTCTCTATCAAAGCAGTCATACACGCCTACATGTTTTATGCCAGGGCTCGAGCAATCTACGTGGGCACGATTCATTTTGACCATTTAGCCCTTACAATAAATCCTATCTATCGAGACCCTTCCTTTATGAAGTAGTTTCCTCATTAGAGTTGATATTCGGAGATAATGCATATCTGAGGGTAGCCCCCTAGTATTTGAAGTTGAATTCAAAGGAACCTCTGATATTGTTGAATTAATCTTCGGTGCCGATTATTCATCGGGCTTGATTCTGAGTTAGCACGATTCATTGTTTCTTTGTTAAAAACCTCGCCGAAAAACCCATTGGGGACAACATCGGTCTAAGGGAAAAAGAATGCAACACATTCTTTCAGACCTAAAGACTTCATGCCGTTCGCCAAAAAATCCATTAGTGTTTCTCATTGACCACATGCACATGTTAGTCTGAAATAAAAAGGAAATGAAATTGGGTCGTACCCTAGCAGTAATACCGTTTTAGGTGAGATATATTACAATTGCTTGATAGTGGTTCTCCATTCACCGTTCCAAGCTTGTAGGACCTTTTCCCAATGACCTCGAGAATCTGGTACGGTCCTTCCTAATTCGGACCCAATTTCCCTTCGTTCGGATTTCGGGTGTTGGGGGTGATTTTCCTTAGCACTAAGTCCCCGACATTAAAATATCAAAGATTGGATCTTCGATTATAGTATCTCTTAATCTGTTGTTTTTGGAAGGCCATGCAGACGAGGATCTTAGAAACTTTAAGTTATAAGCGTTGAACAAGTTTGAATTTTGAGTATTTGACCCCGGATCGGAGTTTCGATAGTTCCGATAGGTCCAGATGATGATTTTGGACATGGGCGTATGCCCATATTTATATTTTGAGGCTTTTCTAAGATTTTAGCCGTTATTGACAAAAGTTAGCAATTCAAAGGTTCAGAAGGTTCATAAGTTTGACCGTGAGTTCACTTTGATGATATCGGATTCAGATTGTTGTTCCAGAAGTTTTAATAAGTTCGATATATCATGTGGAACTTGTGTGCAAAATTTGGGTTCATTCCAGATTTCTTAGGCTTGAATTTGAGTCTTGGTTTGAAGTTTGAAGTTTATGAACATAAAAGATTGATCTTGATCTACGATTCATGATTTTGATGTTATTATGTGTGATTTGAGGCCTTGAGTAGGTCCGTATTATAATTTGGGACTTGTTGATATGTTTTGACAGGGTGCCGAAGGGATCGAGTGAGTTTCGGGGTGGTTTAAGACCATTTCTAGACCCTTTTTAGTTGCTGGTTTTTGGCTACATGGGTTTGAAGTGCGATCACGGACCTTTGGCTCGCGTTCCCGAAGAGAAAATTGTTGTTTGGACCTTGTGAATTGCAATCGCGTAATCCATTCTCACGACCGTGTATAAGTATTTCTGATGTCACAAGGCTGACTTTAGGATCTTATATCTTGCAATCAATAAGAAATTGTGAGGTGATCCAAAAATGAAAGTTGTAGCCCTTGTTTCAAGTTTCTAAAAACTCAAAATGTTTGTCATTTAGAGTTTATACAAGAAGTTAAGGTTGATACACTACAGGCTGTCTGGAAGAGTTTGGGAAGGTTTAATGGAATTTGTTCATCGTTGTAGCGGGGAAACCCGATCACGAAGGGTAAAAAATGTGCTGGACAATTTTTGAATCGTGATCGCGAGGTTTGTGGTTGCAATCCCGTAGGGTACCATTGGGCAGTGTATATAAGTACTCCATTTCGAACCTTTGAGTTATTTTATTGCATTTTGAATGGGGGAGCTCGGATTTGGGTGATTTTGGAGAGGATTTTCACCACAAGTATTGGGATAAGTACTTTCTACTAGGATTTTATTACAGACTAATCCAATAATTATACTTATTATGATATAAATAAAGAAAGAGAGTCGAAAAGCTTATAATTCTGTCGTCGATTTTGGCATCTGATTGATGATTTTAGAAGAGAAATTGGAGGTTTTTTATCTAAACCTTCCTAAAGTGAATAATTGAGTTTTAAACATCGATTCAAAGTCGGATTTGAGTAAAATTAGTATGGTTGGACACGTAATTGAATGAGTTGTTGGAATTTGTGAGTTTTATCGGTTTTGAGGTACAAGCTCGGGTTTACTTTTTGGGTCGACTTTGAGTTTTGATTAAGGATTCGACCTTCATTGTTTGGTTTGATATTTTTGAGTTGCTTTTAGCTAGTTTCGAGTTGTTTGGAGGTGGATTCGTGCGGGATGGCATTTCTAGAGTATTGTTTTGCTTGCTTGGTATTGGAGTTGGCTTATTCGAGGTACGTAACACTTCTAAACTTGGAATTGAGGGTAATTATCCCTAGGAACCATGTTATTTGTCATGTGTTGGGGTGGCAGACATGCTAGGTGACGGGCGTGTGCGCATGCACCAGGGTAATCATGATCCGGGTTGACTTTAATTCTATATTGCTATCATATCTTGTGTTACCCGTATTTACCTTACTTGTTAGATTAATTGGGCTATGATTCTTGTTAGAAAGAATATTTAGGCTATGTGATTAAGACATGATGAGGTTATATCTTTTATTTTGGGTTATCTGATTTAAACTGTAGTTATACACTCAGTCATGAATCTTCATTTGCATATTATATCTTAGTCTATGTTCCTCATTCATTATTACACTGCATGTTATCATTGCTTTTCCATATGTGGTGTTGTTTGGTTGAGTGATATGATAGTGTGAGCTCATGAAACATAAGAGGTTGATGGCTGATGTGGGCCTTAGAGCCTTGTTGAGAATGTTGTTGATGATCGGGTTGCACGCCGCAGCAGGCCATATTGGGTTTGTTGTTGTTGTTGTTGTTGTTGTTGTTGCTGCTGTTGTTGTTGTTGTTGTTGTTGCTATTGCTGTTGTTGTTGCTGTTGTTGTTGTTATTATTATTATTATTATTATTATTATTATTATTATTGTGGATCTGGTTGCACGCTGCAGCAGGCCTTATTGGCTTTATTATTATTATGGACCGAGTTGCATGCCACAACGGGTGTTATTGGCTTTTGATTTAGCGCTTGTGCATGATCCGCCCCTCTGGAATCTGACATACCAGCAGTGAGCGCAGACACAGTGATATACATACACGTGCTTTGATGCTAGGCACCCACACAATGTTAAGTGATTGTGTGTGTGTGCTAAAGTGGGCATTGAGACATACAACTTAAGAATGTTGAGAGTGAGAGTACCTGTGGATATCACCGTGAAATCATTCATTTGACATTCATACTTGACATGTAGCATAGAGATGCATTTTTCTCATGCTAGAAGGTAATGTGACATTGATGATTTGACATGTAGGCATAGAGATGTATATTCCTCATGCTAGACGGTATATTATAATTGAGGACATGGCATGTATATTGACACGTAGGCATAGAGATGTACTTTCCTCATGCTGATTGGTAAAAGAAAATTCTTATGTAGTGTCATCAATTGGGAATACAGTTCTTTTGATAAACTCATGTTTAGTTGATTTTCAGTGGTGGGATTTGGAATTGATTGTTATACTTGAAAATCTTGCTTACTTTCCCGTAATTGTGGACGAGCTGAGAATATGTCTCTTGAGTTATTTTCCTTTATTGTTCTCAAAATATTATTACGATTTGTTATTGGCTATTGATGTTGGACTCTGACCTTCCTCCGAGCTTGTCACTGCTTTTCACCTGAGGTTAGGTTTGTTACTTGTTGAGTACATGGGGTCGATTTTACTCATACTACACTTCTGCACCCTACGTACAGATCTTGGAGCTGATGTTGCTGTGTATGGCGAGAGCTAACATGGAAGATGTACATGCATTCCGTTATAAATGGAACTTGTCCTTGGTTGCTTTAGATTTGCAAAACTGTATAGAACTTCAATTATTTTACTCATTTCTTTTCACTATTCCCATTTGAGTTGTGTTGACTATTACTTGGCTTACCTAGCTGGTTTGGTTAGGCCATCACGACTAGATAGATTTTGGGTTGACAAGTTGGTTTAAGAGCTCTAGGTTCATACGTTCTACGAGTCATGAGCAAATAACTAGTAGAGTCTTGCGGATTGGTATGATGAAGTCCATGTATATCTTCGAGAGGCTACAATACATCTAGCATAAACTTCCCATCTATCTTTCCTTATAGTGCGACAATGTTTTAGCTTATAGCGTTTGAATTCCTTCCACTCACTCGTACGTGATGTTGAGCATTCGGTATCAGTTGTGACTCGTATGTGAAGGTGGGCCAGTCTGGAGGACTTGAGGCCAGGTTCAGACTATAGCTTGACCTCGGTGGTTTTGGTTGTGTGAGTATGTGCTTTTGGACTTATACGTCTGGTAGTGCTTCTAGAAGTGATATTTATGGCTTGGCGAGTGGTTGGATGGCTATGGACTTTTTTGTTTAATAAGTAAAAATTGTTCTCAAAGCATCTAGCAGTTGGATTTTATTCCTCATCTGTACTTGATACTGATATGTCAAGAGTATTGAGGGGTCAGTCCATTACTGCTTGTATGCTTGTACTTTTTCTCCTTTTGTCACTAGTTACAAACGTTTTCCCCAAGAACTCACAACATAATCAAATTCATAACTTGAATGTTGCATAGGACATGGTTTCAATAAATATTCTTTAAGTCTCAAGATTTACATATTTCAAAAACGATTACTGGACTTATATATGTCTTTTGCTTGTTTAACTATCATAAAAATCAGACGGATGTCACGGGAGGATAAGATTAGCGACGGACCCAGAACTATATTCTAAGCAAGCAAGCACTAGAACATTAATCGTAGTTGACAATAAGGATAGTCATATTTTTTATCCCGTATACCCTTGAAAAATATCATTTATTTGAGGTGGTATGCAATTTAAAAATAATAAATACTTTGACAAAAGAAAAATAAGAATATAAATTTTTTAACTACTTATAGATATTTAGCTAAAACAAAATTAGAGAGATGTTGTATTTCTGCATATAGACAAGTCACAATGACAAACAAAGAAAGAAAAAAATTACAAAAAGGTATATCAATCTCTCTCTCTCTATATATATAAAGGAGGGCCTAGAAAAAGTGACTTGACACATTTCTTTGGCCAAGGATCATATTTATCTTTTTTTTTTTTTTTTTTTTTTTGCCTTTTGTTCTTTTATTCTAAAAAACAACACCATAAAAGGGGAGAGTAAAGGGAAAAAGGTACCATTCCAAATCTCAAATTCAGTTATCTACTTTGAATTAAATGACACAACTATTAAGAGTTACATAACTGTTGTTTTGGTAAAGAATTAAAGAACATTGATTTGGCCTTCGCGGTAAAAGTGAAGCCGTTTACCTTAACAAATGCTCTTTGTAAATTCTAACTATTGAAATGATTGCGACAATAAATCATTTGGCAACATGCACAGTTCCTCTTTACATATGCCCATAATTCATCCTATTCTTCTCTTCATAATTGCTTTGTATATGTCGTTGATAATTATAAGTGGACAATGCCAAATTTTGAAAATGTTATGCATGTGTGTTGTTTAGCCTACAAAAACGGGTAATAATTAAATTTGGAAGTGGTTTTAAAGATACGTGAATTAATTTAATAAAAATAATAAATTGCATTAGATCTAAATAAATAACGATATAGTAAATCCAAACAACGTGAGAAGGATGATTCTGACCTCAATGAAATATCCACCCTCAATCCGGTCTCACAATGACCAGCGCTGGTGAACAAGAATAAGAATAAAGAAAGAATAATATATTGCCTTGGTATGTGTATGTTACAATGTGTTCAGGGAATAATCAGACTCCCCTTTATATAGTAGGGAAGCTTTACCCTAAGTAAAATTCTATAAAAGTTAAAATAATCTTTTGTCTAACTAATCACGAATTCTCTATTGATGCGAGGTGACATCTACACCATGATATCCGGTTGGCCGCGGATATCACGGCCTTTTGTTGGTCGTACTTGGTTGCCTGACAACGTTCTCCAAAGTCGTTTGGGCTTTAGGCCGATCATGGGTCATGGCCCTGCTTCGATTCCGGTTCCTCGGTTCCTCGTCATCGTGTCTCTAGCTCGATTTACCTTATCGGAAGCCGGGGTGTACCATGAGCTCGCTTTTACCTGTATATAGATAGTCTCCTCATTTTTCAGAGAGTAAGTTGATGAGAAACGACATGAGCTCCCCGGTTCCTTCTTCAATACGCCGCGATAGAAACGACAAAAAACTCAAACATCTCGTCAATCATGTCATTATGACCTCAAATGTGTGCCAGCCGTTGGTTGGCAGTGCCTGAATACGAAACTGTGCCAAGCCCCTATAAATACCCCTTCCTTCGTTCATTTTGTACTTTTGACCAAGCTTCTACGTTCATCCCTTTAAGATATTACACTCTTCATTCATCCCTCAATATTCTTACACTCGTTCTTCAAGTTACTACCCTTCTTTTACCCCTTACTTAAGTCAATGTGCTTGTTTTTATTAGCAATTTCTCATCCTTCATCTCCTCATTCTCCTTCATAGTTCAAACTCTTTTAACCAAATAAAATAAATGGCAAAGACTTCCAAGAGCATTCCCCAGAAAGATGCTCCTTCTTCGCGGCCGACCACTGAGGCCAAAGAGACAACCACTGATGTGGTTGTCCTCGAGAAGCCCGCTCCGGGTGTAGCCATTGATGAACCAGTGGTAGAGTACCCCTTGAAAATGTTTTTTCCCGGGGAGTGTTCGGTTAATGACGTCTTCAAGGTTGAAAATCCATCTTCAGTTCAAGGCCGATGTCATGCGGTGTCATGGTACATCTATTCCATCACTAAGGCCGTTCTTCCTACGGTTCAAAAGGATTGCGGCTTGACGGATAAGAAGGTAGTGATTACCGAGCCTGACTATAACATTACTACCTATATTTATGGATACCTAATTGTTTACGCTTATCCCTTTATAGTGGTCTTGGTGGACCCGGTCATCTTGGATTTCTGCAGGAGGTAACGTATGCCTCTGCCAAATTCATCCATCATTGTTGAGGATCGTGGTCCTCCTCCGATTGTTTGTGACCAAAATCGATTTGTGGATGTTTACCATGGATCATCTACTCTGCTTGTACAGTTTTCGAATCTTCGGGAGGGGGGGACTAATAAAGCTTGTACGCCGGGCCAGTAAAGCCCCATTTTCAAGTATCGACGAGGATCAGGATTAGTGTTGGCAAGGACTCTTTGTTCGAGTGAGGACCGCGACTTAATACCTACCAAGTGGAGGCAGGTCCGCAAGAAGTGGAACGTATCACGTAAGTATGATTCCTTTTGACCGTTGATTTTATGTTTTATCTTCCCTTTTCTCATCGGTGTTTGATGTGATGCAGTCCTTGATTGTGTTCCAAACGCCATTCCTAGGCTCAAGGAGTGGATCAAAGGCATTTGTTTGCAGATGCCTATGTCGAGCGCTCGTGGCGCGAGCTCTCGATGAGCCACTGGGAGGCACGCTCTCACGGTAAAGTTCCTTCGTCCAAATAAGTAGCACTAAACTTTCTTTTTCAACACCAAGTCCTCATTGTTTCTCTTCTTTTTTGTAGTCTTACCTAAGACCGTTGAGCATAGGATCCTGGTTGGGGGCGAGGATCTGCTAACTGACCCTTGTGCTTCAGGGCAGCCTGGAGCCACAGTCGGAGAGAAGAAAAAGAGAGGGCCTCGAGCTCCACGAGCTCGAACAAAAAGAAACCACAAAGAAGGTTGGCTTGTAAGCCAAAAGAAAGCTCCAACTCCCGAGTGCCTAACTCGGACTCACTCTTCCAGCTCAAGGAGGAGCCTGAGGAGGATGAACTTTTTGTGGCTAGCGAGTCATCTGTTCCCGAGGAACATGTTTCCTTCGAGGGGGAACCGATGGAGGATAACCCCCCTAAAGCTCACGAGGCTGGTACTGAGGTGAGGGTCAAGACCCTCCAAGACGTCGGCTCTGCCCAGCCCAGTTTTATAGACATTTTGGAACTGCCCTCATTCACGGAGTCCATGTTCGATTAAGCCCGAGCGAGGAAGGAGAAATCCAATGAAGGGGCTCATGGAGCGGATGATCCCCTCCGATGCTTCTTTGATGGTGTAGACTTCACCGCCCTAGAGGACTTCTCCGGGTTAGGCGACTTATAGGTGCCAAGGAAAAGTCCGTCCTCGGAGGTTGGTTGTCCGAACTCAAGCCCGAGGTTCGTCAATCGGTTCTCCGCTCTGAGCACGGATCCTGGCCGGAAGCAATCTGTCGTTATCACCGTCCTGAAGGATACCCCGATTTTCTTCACCCCTATTGGGATAACTAGCTACCTCCGGTGCTTGGAAATCGAAGAAGACCAGGAAAAGATGAACCAGGTGGATGCGCCATGCTTTTTCAATGAAGCATAACAACCACCGAACTGGGTAAGGTGTTACTATACTCTTTTATATTCGTATTCGATTTCTGAGGTTTCTAATGCCTTTTTCTTTCCTCATTTTGCAGGCCTCGGTGCTTCACCATGAAACATTTCTCCGATACCGGGATGATCTTATCAAACTCGAGGCCGAAGTCAAAGAGCTTGTAAAGAAGAGGGACATGTATCAGCTTCTCAGCGAGCAACATGAAGGAAAAGTCAAGAACATCTGAGCCGAGTAGGAAGAGACTCAGAAAGAACATTCCAACCTGGAGGAACATGTAAAAGTCTTTGAAGTTAGTGATGAAGAGCTAGACATAGGGACTAACGGTCAAAACCCGCAGGTCCAACAGAAGCTTGACAGGATCGACCAACTCCGAGCAGAGATGTACGTAATCAAGGCCGAGGTTGAAGAGTGGAAAAAAGGAGACTACCCAGAAGCAGCTGGCCTCGATGGAGGCCCAACTTCGAGCGACGACGGATAAATTTGAAGCCCAGTCCGAAAAAATCAAAGACCTCTAGTCTCAGATGGGCTCGGATGTTGGCGAACGAGATACCTTTGCCAATGAGCTTAAAGCAGCCAAGTTAGTGTCGAAAATAACTAGGGCCAGTGCTGAGGAGATGGTGGCCCAGTACAAAGCTGATGTTGAGGAATCCCAGGATCGCTTGAAATACATCATCGAATACATGAAGTGGCATTCCCTCAAAGAGGCTCTTGAGAAAGTTCATGCCCAGGGTTTCAGCCTATCAGCCAAGATAAAAAATGCTAATAGGCTCGAGGCCGAGGCTAGAAAGCTGGCATATCCCAAGGACGAGGAAGGCTCTTAGGGTTTCGGAAGATCCGAGGGTGGAGAAGACCCTGATGGTCTTGGTGATGAGGCAGGCTCCGGTGAAGATCAGGCTTAGGTGCGTTGTAGATTTTTCTTCGTTTTTGTACTTTTGTATTTTTTGTTGAGGTCGTTTGGCATTTTAAAAGATCTAGAGAGAGAGATACAAGGCTCTTCCTTTTTTCCCTTTGACAGTTTTCAAGGTGATTCTTTTTGTTTTTTCTTTACGGTTGCAAAGATTTCGAATTCCTTAGCACGGAATAATAAATTCTTTCTCGTTCTCGATGTAATTTTGTTTAAGACTAGTGGGGGATTGGTATGACCGGAATCTTCCCCGAAGTTCTTACGTAGAATTCTTTAAATTACCATTTTGCAGAGGGCTGCCTCTGAACTAGTTTATAAATTTTTAAGGCCTTATGTTTTGGTTGCGGTTTTCGGACGTCTCTGAGCCATTTTTAGAATGGTTGTGGCCTCATAAGATCTGGTACTTCCCAATAGGCTTATAACCCCAGGTTTCGATACCCGAGCCATCTGGGCTTATCGAGGATGGAAGTCCTTAAGTGGGGGTGGCCATAGCCTTTAAGGTTCGGGCACTGCCTAATAGGTGTTTGTGCTCCCGGGCTTTGACAACCCGAGCCGTCCGAGGTTTTCTTGGACGACAGTCCTCGAGTGGGGGTGATCTCTTGGATACGAACAGAGGTGTCCCTTGGGCTCGATGTCCTTAAGGAATAAAATATAGTAATTTTTAGGAGACAAAATATGTATCCGCAACGTAGAAACTTTCTTTCATTTTTTTGCGCAACATACAAGATTATAAATGTGTACAAGCCTCGTGTTATGTCTTAAGTTGTTTATGTGGACACTGTTCATTTGACCATTAGGTTCGGGCACTGCCTAATAGGTTTTTGTGCCCCCAGGATTTGACAACCCGAGCCGTCCGAGTTTTTCTTGGATGACAGTCCTCGAGTGGGGGTGATCTCTTGGATACGAACAGAGGTGGCCCTTGGGCTCGATGTCCTTAAGGAACAAAATCTAGTAGTTTTTAGGAGACAAAATATGTATCTGCAACATAGAAACTTTCTTTCATTTTTGTGCGCAACATACAAGATTGTAAATGTGTACAAGCTTCGTGTTATGGCTTAAGTTGTTTATGTGGACACTGTTCATTTGACCATTTTACCCTTACAATAAATCTTATCCATAAAGCCTAGATTATTCGAGCACAAAGATTCTTTCCTTGCTAAAATTAATATCCAAGGGTGATGGCCCCCAATATTCGAGGTCGATCGTAGAGAGGGCTCGGATACTGTTGATGTGATCCTCAATTTTGGTGCATAACCGATCTTCAATTCTTAGTTTAGCATGATCCACTGTTGCCTTGTTAAAATCCTTGCCAGAAAATACTTTTGGGAGAAAACCAGTTTAAGGGAAAAAGAGTGCAACGCGTGCTTTCAGGCCTAAGAGTTGCATCATTCCTTGGCCCTTACCTGCAAGCATTATTCCCATTCATAATATATGTAAATAAAAGTAATAAATGGGTTCATACCTTAGCAGTAGTATCGTTTTAAGTGGGTTACGTTCCAGTTTTTTCGTAGAGGCTCACCGTTCACCATTTCGAGTTGGTATGATCCTTTACCAGTGATCTCGATAATTTGATATGGACCTTTCTAATTCAACCCCATATTCCCTTCGTTGGGGTTCCGGTTGCTCAGTGTTACCTTTCTTAACACCAAGTCCCAGACATTAAGGTGTCGGAGGTTGGCTCGATTGTAATACCTTTTGATTTGTTGCTTTTGGCCGTCCAACTAGACGATGGCGGCCTTGCCCCTCTCATCCAACAAATCCAATATCTTACTCATGGCCTCGTTGTTTGGATCTTCGGTCACATATTGGAAACTGAGACTCAGTTCTCCTACTTCGGCCGGTATTAGCCCTTCGGCGCCGTAGACAAATGAGAACGTGGTGGCCTCTGTACTAGACATTGAGGTTGTATGGTATGCCCATAGGACTTTGGGCAAAATTTCCTTTCATTTTCCCTTGGCGTCAGTCAACCTCTTCTTAAGATTTTGGAGTATGGTTTTGTTCGTAGACTCCGCCTGCCCATTCCTCCTAGGGTGATAGGTGTTGATAGGATCTTTTTGATTTTATGGTCTTGGAAGAATTTTGTAACTTGACTTCCAATGAACTGCTTCCCATTGTCGCACACAATCTCGGCCGGCATTCTGAACCGGCATATTATGTGGTATCAAATGAAATCAATACTTATTTCTCCCTGACTTTCTCAAACGCCAGGGCTTCCACCCACTTAGAAAAATAGTCAGTCATAAATAAAATAAATTGAGCCTTACTAGGTGACCATGGCAGGGGACCGACGATGTCCATTCCTGATTTCATGAATGGTCAGGGTGACATGACCAAATGTAATAGCTCCCCGGGATGATGAATCATCAGTGCATGCCTCTGACATCCATCACATTTTCGTATGAACTCCTTTGCGTCGTTTTCCATGTCGATCTAATAGTATCCGACTCTAATTACCTTACGAACTAACTATTCGGCACCCGAATGTTTCCCCTAGGTGCCTTCATGTACTTCCCTCAGAACATAATCAGTATCTCCCGGTCCCAAACATATGGTGAGTGCGCCATCGAACGTTCTCCTGCACAAGGTGTTGTCTTCGGAGAGGCTGAACGTGGCCGCCTTTATGAGAAGAGCCCTCGATTGTTTAGGATCCGAGGGAAGCTTCTCGATCTTTAGGTAATCTATATACTTGTTTCTCTAGGCTTTTAGCCAGTTCAAGACTTGCAATCATGGCCTCATACTCGGCCTTGTTGTTAGTCAATATTACAGTTCTAATAGATTGTCTAACTACATTACCTGTCGGTGTCTTCAACACAATGCCAAGTCCGAACCCCTTTGCATTTGAGGCACCGAGGTTCTAGATTCCCGAGGAAGTCCCCAACTTCAACAACAATTCTCTTTCGACCTCGGGTATTGTTTACCTTGAAAATGGTAATTACAACCAAATATGATTTTTTGGTTCTAAAAATATGTGATTTATTTTAATACTAGTTGTTAAGCAATAGATGCTAAGTGTGGATAAGGAAAATAAGATAAGGGTAAAAGAAAGTAGAGATATGAAAACCAAACTGCCCTAGGTCGGTGTCTCGAGCTGGCCGAGATATGGCCTCGAGGTCGAGGTACGATGTTAGCAGTGGGTGATCGATGGAGATCTAACAGTTCTAGGGGCCTCGAAGAAGGATTTTTATGATCAATGATGAGTAATAAATGAAGAACAATCAATGAAGCACAATAAGTGTAAGTAATAAAAGAATACAGAGACAATAGAGTATGTTTGAGTTAGAGAGCAGAGAATGTTCTTGTTGTTTTATTGAATATCATGTGTGCAAGAAATGGTAAAGTTCCCCTTTATATAGGGGGGGGGGGAATCCCAAAATGGTACATGTATAATTATTACAAAAGTAAATAGCTGGTACATCTATTCAATGGTCCGGTACGGACTTGTACTATTCTTGCAGGTGTTTGTCAGCTTTATCCACGTATTCTTGGGAGTCCCGCGCCTTTCTGCGATGGGCTCTGATCTTCATTCTGTCTCGAGGTACACTGATACCTCGATACCGATCCTCGAGGAATTCACCTCAGAGTTGATCCTCGGGTCTTGCCTCGATACTATTGAGGCTAGGCTCGGAATGTCGTAGAAACCTCAAGATCGGTCATTCCCGAATTTGACTGTACACACATAGTCCCCGCGTTTCTTGTAATGAAAAGAAAAGAAACAATTTGAGTTGTCCACCCTTCAATGCTTCCATTATTGCGTCAGTTACGCTGTATCAAGCAATTGAAGTGACAAAAGGGGGGTACCCAAAGGCCGCGTACACACAACTCTTGAAAAGCCTTAGAATTGATTACAACGGTCTGCTGTCTTTTGGCCTACTGCAACGTACATGACTGGCCTCTATAAATACTTCTTCTTTTGCCCCTTATCTTTTACTGTATCTTCAAGCCCTCAAAAGGGTTCTTACTTCTCTCTTGTGTTCTTTGTCTGGTTATGTTTATTTCTCCCTCCTGAAATCTTTAGGAATGGCGAAGACTTCCATCACTGTTCCTCAAGGAGATAAGCCTTACTCTTCTTCACGCTCGTCCAAGGGCAAGGCAACGGTAACCCCTAGTCTTGAGGAGTGCATGCACGGACCCTGCGAAATAACCTCCAATTTCAAGGTCGACAAGCCTTCTTCGAGGTCGGGGCGGTGTGAACCCATGTCCCGATATATTAGCTTAATACCATATATCGAGAAGGTGAAGGCAGACTGCCGCTGGGGGGATGCAGAGCTGGTGAAGATTCCCTCTTGTGGAGAGTACATAACCACACACGAGGCCGGCTTCCTTAGTGTGTTATGTGTGGCCAAAATCGAGGGGCCAATTTTATGTTTATGTTCGATGGTTTCCTCGTCTAAGGCCCCGATATCGAGCCCCCGCCTACTCTCGACCAAACAGTTTGGCGCAGACCCAGAATCAGTACGGGGGAGGGGGGGAGGGGGGCAGCACAACGATCGAGGTGGATAGCTTTATAACAAAACGTTATTCCGTACTTGGGCATTGATTAGCTATATCCATTAAAATCTTTGTAATAAATGCTAGTGTACTATGATAGGAACCCTATCCTCTTATATAAAGGGGACTCTTGTCACTTGGAAAGAGACAGATAGGAGAGAAACAATACATTGAATACAAGGCACAAGAACATTCTCTACTTTAATATCAAACATCATCTATTCCTCTTTATTAGCTCATTTACTTGTATTTATTTCTTTCTTTCACATGTTCTCATTTATTGCCCATCATTGATCATAAATAGCACATTTCAAGGTCCACAAGCTCGTTATAGATCCATCAACCATTTGACCTAGGCGCGGGCCTCGGTCTCAAGGACCCCCGAGCCCGACATCGAGCCTTCGACTTAAGGCATTCTAGTTTGATTTCCTTTAGCTTTATGATCGTTTTTCTCACTGTTTCACCCAAACACATCTAGATATAATCTTTCAGTAACCGATATTAAGATAAATCACATATTTATAGAACCACATAACTAAATGTAATTGTATTTACCATTTTCATGGTAAACAGTTTAGCGCCAACCGTGGGGAAACAAAATAATAAAGCTTGTTTTAGTGCTGGTTCGTTGAAAAACACAAGTTATATTTTTACACCTTATCTTGTCCAAAGAATCTTCGATTTCAAGTCAGAATGTCCAACTCAGTGAGCGCGTACGAAAGTAGCAGCTTTTAGGGGTTTGAGAGGAACGATGTGTGCATCCCAAGTACCGGCGCACCGCCGCCGGGCCTTAGAGTTATAGCAGAGTTGACCCTCGAGGGAACGAACTCAAGCAACGACCGCCGCGATGGAATCAGCCTTCACACCAGCTCGAACAGGCGTAAGAAAAGACCCGCGGGAGGAGCGAGATGCCACCGTTCAGGAGAACGGGGAAAATAATGTTCAAATGATCTTTGAAATGCTTCAGGTGCAACAAGAAGCGATTGTTCAGTAGTAGAACTCCCGGAGAATTCCAGACGCTCCAACACCAATAACAGCCACCAGCATCCAGCCAGTGACAGAAAGGTGGGGGGTAGAGGACCAACTACCGGCCCTGCCGTCTTTAGAACACTCAGAGGCTCCGCCCAGCAAACAAAATTGAGACCCCCGAAGAGAAAGCCAGAGCCTCGGAGAGAAAGGTTTTTACCTTACGTCGAGAATCGAAGGAGAACCACAAGGGACAACAAGTCCCGAGCCAAATTAAAAATAGACAGAAGCAGGATAACGGACAAAGATGGGCCCATTAGGGACGTGGAACCCCCAAGGGTACCCCAATTAACCCGATACAACTGCAGGAATGACGTTTCAGACATCATATCCGCCATAGGAGAAATCAGAGACAGCAGATGGCCGACGCCCGTATCATCGGATCCATCTCAGAGGGACCCCAACCTGATATGTGAGTTTCACAGCACTCACGGTTACCGAACCAAAGATTGAAGACACCATCTGAAAGAGGTAACCTGGTTAGCTAGCAAAGGGTACCTGCAAGGATTCGACTGCAGTCGGATCACGGATCTCCACAGGGAGGAACGGTGGCCCGAAAGAATGAAGTGGGGAAGCCGACACTCCACGTACATGATTATTGGGGGAAACGGCATCCTGGAGGGGCCTGTGATCAAACGAGCGAAATAATCAGATACGACGGCTGGACAGATTCGATGCCATATGCACAAGGACATCCTAGCATTCAGCGGCGGAAATCCCGAGACCCCATCTCGTTCGCATAATGATGCGCTGGTAATATCCTTACTTCTGAATAATGTTCAAATTAAACGTGTCCTTGTGGATCCAGGTAGCTCTGCCAATGTAATCAGAACGAAAGCAGTGGAACAACCAGGGATGCTCGGTCTGGTCTTCGCTAACCTCTCAATAGATTTAACATGGCCGACGAGATAACTAGAGGGGAAAATATCCCTCGAGGGCGGTGGGGAAGGCTCCCTCACTCCTCGTGCTTTCGACTCACCCGAAGATTCGGACGCGACTAAATCAACGATCGAGGAGCTGGAACACGCCGTCTTGACCGGACAACTTCAAGATCAAAGGACATGATGAGGATTCATCCGGAATAACCACCCATCAATTAAGCATCGAACCATGATTCAAGGCGACGAAATAAATAGGAGGCCTTCTATACTCGACCGTATTAGAGGTGGCGATGCGCGGTGTACTGGTTCAAGAGTAACAAGGTACACAATTCTTTGAAAAACTAGCCCTAGCTCTGGTTAACACATCTCGAAAGTCAAAACTTTATTTCCAATATTGTCGCAACTGCATCTTAACACGCACCCGCTTCGAAACATATTGTGCAAACTTGAGCTGCCGAGCCGATTGGATATTGAATATCACATCCAAACGGCTATCTAATCTCAAATTTTGGCGGATTTCGTGGCCGATTACGCGCTTGCCTTGGTACTCGAAGTTGAGAAATAATTGTTATTAAAAACGGACGCATGATCCGGGGTGTGGATCTTATTCACCGACAGTGCTTCCAATGTGAAAGGGTCCGGGTTAGGCATATTCCTAAAAGCCACCCATGGGCAATGTAATTAGTTAATCCATAGAAACTGCAAAGGTGACTAACAATGAAGCCAAGTATGAGGCTGTGATTTCAGGTCTGGAATTAGCCGAGAGCCGCGGGGCCAAGTGAATCGAGGCCAAATGTGACTCCCTCCTGGTTGTCAACCAAGTGAACAAGAGCTTCGAGGTCTGAGAGGATAGAATGCAGAAGTGCCTCGACGGGATCCTGGCTATGCTGCATCTCTTCAAGGAACAAACCTTAAACTGTTTACCACGAGAACAGAATAGTGAGGCTGACGCCCTCACAAATCTGTGGTCTCCTGTTGAAGAAGATGATGTACTCCCCCGAGCTGTGGTTCAGTTAACAAGATCGTTGATCGAAGATGGAAACGGCGAAATTAGCTCCACCAGCCTAACCTGGGATTGGAGAAACAAATAATTAAATTATTTGAAGGACGAAAATTTTCCCACGGACCCAAAGGAGTAAGAAGCTCTGCGGGCCAAGGCGGTCGGATTCTCGCTCACCGAAAACAACACCCCCTACGGGAGAACCTTCAATGAACCCTTAGCAGTGTGCCGAGGGCCGGGTGATACAGATTACGTGCTTCGGGAAATCCACGAGGACACCTGTGGGAACCACTCCGGTGCTGAGACCCTAGTTCGGAAGGTGATCAGAGCAGGCTACTACTGGGGCATTATGGAAAACGACGTTGGGTAATCCGTCCGTAAATGCCACAAATGCCAAAGATTCGTGCCCATGGTCCATCAGCCCGGTGAATAACTGCATTCGGTCCTATCGCCCTTACCATTCATGAAATGGGGATGTATATAGTCGGACCACTACCCACGGCACCAGGTAAAAGCCAGACTTATTCTATTTATGGCTGACTATTTCTCCAAATGGGTGGAAACACAGGACTTCGATAAAATAAGAGAAAAAGAAGTCATCGACTTCATATGGGACCACATCCTATGTCGGTTTGGGATCCCCTTAGAAACAACCAGCGACAACGGAAAAGCAACTCATAGGAGTAAAGGTCACCAAGTTCCTCGAGGTTCACAAAATCAAAAGGATCTTATCCACACCCTACACGCGCCAACGGCCAAACCGAATCCACAAACAAAACCATCATTGAGAACCTGAAGATGAAGTTGGAAAGTGCGAAGGGCAGATGGAAGGAAGTATTGCCCGAAGTCCTGTGGGCGTATCGAACCACTCTTAATCCAAGTACGGGAGAGACACCGTTCTCTCTAGCATATGGGTCCGAAGCTCTAATACTGGTCAAAGCAGGAAAGCTGAGCTCCAGATTCAGGCATGCTTCGAAGGATTCAAACAATGAGGCTATGATCGTGGCCCTCAAGCTGCTTGATGCGAAACGAGAAGTTTACTAATACGGATGGCTGCGCACAAACAAAGGATCGAGGGATACTATAACAGGAGAAGCTAACCTCCGATACTTTGTAGGCGAGGACTTAGCCTTAAGAAAGGTCACTTTATACACCTGGAACCCCAACGAAGGGAAGCCAGGACCAAGCGGAGAAGGGTCGTACCGTGTCTTGGGGATAATCAACAAAGGATTATAAAAAATCAGCACCTTAGAAGGCGAGCAACTCCCGAGCAACTGGAATATATCCATGCTCAAACGATACTGCTGCTGAGGTAATATGACGACCCCATCTCTTTTCACTTACTCAAGAACTATTCTCCTGTAGACAATCGGCAGAGAGCATTCGCCAGTTTAAAAGAGCCTCTCGGGTCGACAGACACCATGCACTCTTTTTCCTTTGATCGGGTTTGGTTACCAACAAGGTTTTTTATGAGGCAATGTTTTTGCGTCCACCAGAAGGAACTTATATAAGCGTATGGGGCCCAACTACTAAAGGACACCGCCCCGAGGGAGGATGCCCCTCCCCCCCAAAAAAATAATTCAAACGGTTGAATGGACCGTTCCCGCACATAAAGGTCGAGGCCTCAGTGGCAAAAACACATGCACTTGTATCAGGTAATGAAATGAATGTTTTATCATCAAGCCATATTTGCATATTCGAGAAACAATTATCATTAACGTCAGATTTATCGAAACCCAGGGGAGTAAGATCCCAAGTGGGTAATCCATGGCGTGTTCGAAGCTATACGACTTCGGTGAAATTTTAAGGGGAAGCCCCCAAGATTTTCTTGGGGACTGCCGTCAAAAGCCCGAGGTAGTAAGATCTGAAGTGGGTGACCTCGGGTGAGCTAGAAGTTGTAAGATTTCGAGTATGTCAGCACCAAACCATACGGTCATTCAAAAGCCAAGGCTATATATTCGAGTAAGACCCCTAAAAAGGCATACCCTAGAATATAGACACCGAGGATGAGATACCCGGGACTAAGGGCTATGGCTAAATAAAATGACTACGGTCAATGGGCTTCGACCTAGCAACAACAAGCGATTCGGGGACGCCCCACTATCGCCTTAAAATTAAATCCTTCGAAATTATTTCGGAAAGAACCAGTTAAATCATTCTACCTTTGATGTAAGCAAGATCTTCGACCATTTTCATGTCAGCTCTTAAAAAAGGGCTTTGAACATTTTCATGTCAGCTCTCAAAAAAATGGATTCAATCACTTTCATGTCAGCTCTCGAAATAGGGCTTCGAACATTTTCATGTCGGCTCATATGAAAGAGTTTCTCCCGTTCATCGTAACGGCTCGTAATCGAGGTTCTTTTGGGCCATCGAAGAGTCAGATGAACATGAGAAAACTCTGAGCAAACCTCTAAGGAATAAAAAACGCAGTAAGTGCCTTGAGGCCAGCGCGAAAAGGCCTACGGGCCAACCCAAAATCTAAAGGGTCGATGAACTCGAGTCGTAATTCCGCTCGGGGACTGGGCCCAAATGGTTAATTAAAAGTCATGTAAGTGCCTTAAAGCTAGCGCAAACAGGCCTGTGGGCCAACCTAAAACCTAAAGGGTCGATGAACTCGAGTCGTAATTCGGCTCGGGGACTAAGACAAAAATTGTTAATTAAAAGTCGCGTAAGTGCCTTAAAGGCAGCACAAAAAGGCCTACGGGCCAACCCAAAACCTAATGGGTCGATGAACCCGAGTCGTAATTCGGCTCGAGGATTGAGCCTAGAATCGTTAATTAAAAGTCGCGTAAGTGCCTTAAAGCCAGCACAAAAACGCATACGGGCCAACCCAAAACCTAAAGGGTCGATGAACTCGAGTCGTAATGTGGCGCGGGGACTGAGCCCAGAATGGTTAATTAAAGGTAGCATAAGTACCTTAAAGCCCGCACAAAATGCCTACGGGCTAACCCAAAATCTATGGGACCGATGAACCCTAGTCCTAACCCGGCTCAGGAACTGAGCCCAAAATGATCGACTAACAGTCGCCTGTAAACTTTCAAGCCAGCCCATGGGCTAATCAAAGAACTCGGAGTATGAATGAGCTCGTACCATGGCTCAGCTTAAAGAACGAGCCCTGGTTGAAAATGAATAAGCCTCCGGGCTAGCCATAAAAGGCCCACGGGTCGACTGAGAGAACACATCAATCCCAAAAACCCCCAAGGGGAAAACACGTAAGGAATAACGTCACAAACATAACGTTATCATGAAGAGTTCGTGAAGTAACCAAATCGAGGTCATTTCTTATTATTTCATTATAAGAAACGCGGGGACTATTTGTGTGTGGCCAAAATCGAGGGGCCAATTTTATGTTTATGTTCGATGGTTTCCTCGTCTGAGGCCCTAGGTATAACACCAGCCCCGATCTCGAGCCCCTGCCTACTCTCGACCAAACAGTTTGGCACGGACCCAAAATCAGTACGGGGGAGCAGCACCTCCATCGAGGTGGATAGCTTTATAACAAAGAGTTATTCCGTACTTGGGCATTGATTATCTATATCCATTAAAATCTTTGTAATAAATTCTAGTGTACTATGATAGGACCCCCTCTCCTCTTATATAAAAGGGACCCTTGTCACTTGGAAAGAGACGGACAGAAGAGAAACAATACATTGAATACAAGGCACAAGAACATTCTCTACTTTAATATCAAACATCCTTTATTCCTCTTTATTAGCTCATTTACTTGTATTTATTGCTTTCTTTCACTTGTTTTCATTTATTGCCCATCATTCATCATAAATAGCACATTTCAAATTCCGCAAGGTCGTTATAACTCCATCGACCGTTCGACCTAGGCCCGAGCCTCGGTCTCAAGGACCCTCGAT
Source organism: Nicotiana undulata (assembly GCA_005239495.1). Lineage (NCBI taxonomy): Eukaryota > Viridiplantae > Streptophyta > Magnoliopsida > Solanales > Solanaceae > Nicotiana > Nicotiana undulata. Next base: position 43,469 of record ML253573.1, on the reverse strand, counting down.
CCCGACATCGAACCTTCGACTTAAGACATTCTAGTTTGCTTTCCTTTAGCTTTTTGACCATTTTTATCATTGTTTCACCCAAACACATCTAGCTATAATATTTCAATAACCGGTATTAAGATAAATCACATATTTTTAGAACCACATAACTAAATATAATTGTAGTTACCATTTTCGCGGTAAACATGTGTATAGCTATTAGTTTACCCTTGGCCCGGTGGAGCCATCCTCGCCCTTAATAGACCCCGTGATCCTCGACTTATGCGAACGATATCAAGTGACTCTCGGCCAAATAGATCTGTCGTTTTGGTGCATTGTTTACATGACAAGACATTTCACGAACATGGTTAAGGGGATGCCTTTTACCCTTGACCACTTGGTCAGAATGTACAACCCCCGACTCTTTCTTGGTGGCTTGATTAAGCTCCAATGCCGGGCCTCGAGGGCCTTTTTTTTCTTGCACTGATGAGGTTAAGGATAGGGGTGGATGAGCCATTTTGTCTGAGTTAGGACCTCGGATCTGAGTATAGGGGAGAAGATGGCGTTCCCTAAAAGCGGAACATGAAAAATAAGTGGATTCGTCAATTAAGTGTTGTCTTTTCCTTTTGACTCAATTTCTTCATGAACTGACTCCCTTCGTCGGTGCAACTGTCGTGGTGTACCCTGGTGCGGTAAATGACCTTTTAGGCTAGGTTAGACAACTAGATTCGACTTTCCCATATGATGAGCGTGTATGGAGCGATCTATCTGGGGCTCGATGGGAAGCCAAGAACCACGGTGAGTCCTTACTCTCGCTGTAATTGGATCTTTTTAGTAGAAATATCACCGATTAAACCCTCATTCCCTATGTTTATATTTTGTGTTTGTTCAGGTCTAGGAGAGGCCTCCTTGATGAGGGAGGCACCTCCTGAGGAAGAGGATACCTCGAAACCTGACAAAGAGAAGAAGAAAAGAAGGAAATCGCCGCCTGAGCCTTCGAAATCAAAGAAGGCCAAAGTGGAAGCACCTAAGGCTGATTCAACGGCCTTAACTCCTGAGGTATCTGAGAGTCGTAGAGTTGGAGGTGAGGAGAGAACTGATTCCTCGATAGTGCCCGTGGGAGGAGAAAACCTGGTTGTCCCACATCTTGCTGAGTCGATGGTTGACAAGTCAGTGGCTTCGAAATCGGAGTTTGATGTTGTTGTTGCCCTGCCTCGAGCCGAGGAGGCCGTCAAGGATGTATCGGGTAATGTCCCTAATCCGGTTGATGGCCAAAATATTCACCAAGCTGGGGTGCACTCGGTAGGTGGGCCAGAGGAGCTTGGTTCCGAAGTTCCTCAGAGGCAAGATAAGGCCTCGATCGATCCATTCAGGGTCATTGAAGTGAGAGATTCCCCTCCGGAGCCGGCTTTACCTTCGGGGGAGTTGCAGGATGCCTAAAATAGAGAACCCTCTGATGCGGGGGAATTTTCCGGAGACAAAGATGTGTTTCATAGGCTATTTATTGTAGCCGAGGAAAATCCCGAACTCGACACCCCGTTCATTTTCAACGAGATCAATAGGCTCTGCAAACAGGTAATTTTTTATAAATTCTACTCGGCACCCTGTTCTCCATCTTTCTAATACGGTTTCTTTTATGCTTCTGCTTTATAACCAAACCTTTTCTAAGTTTCAAGCTGAGCTGACTCACTACGAAGGCGAGTGCGGGAGGCTCACCTTGGATGTTAATGGGCTTAGAGCTCTCTTTGCCAAGAAAGAGGAGGAACTTTGTGTCCTTGGGGCCTGTTTGGAGGCGGCGTCCTGAGAGAGGACTCATCTTGTTGAGCTGGTAATATAATTTCTATCGGTTCTTGTCTGCATGCTTACCTGACTTCAGTGTTCTAACACTTTCGGGCTGATTTTGCAGCTTGAGAAGAAAGATGTTCTGATGAACGAGGAGCTCCGAGCCAAGGATACAAAAGTTCTTAAACTCAAACGGAACGTGAGTGAGATAACCACTGAGAGGGGTACCCTCAAGGGGAAGGTGGCATCAGTTTAACATCAGCTTCATGATGTAAGGGCGGAGAGTAATAAATATAAAGATCTTCACACCGAGTCGGTTGTTGCTCTATCTGCAGCTAGGGCTGAAGTCGAAGCGATCGTATCCTCGTACAAATAGGATGTTGTTGATGAAAATGTTAAGGCAAGGAAGGTGTCTGAGGGGGTCGAGCTGCGATTAACCCGAGCCGTGGAGCATGCGTAGTTAAATTCTCATAGGAACACTCTCGAGGATATACATGCAGGGGGCATCGATCTGTCTGCTGAGATCAAGAGGGTGAAGACCCTAGAAGAGGAGGCTGCAATCCTGCTTACTTCTGAAGGTGAATCAAGCAGCATCTCGGAAGATGAAGAAGATGAATGCGAACTCCTCGGTGGGGAAGAGGCCATTGAAGACCCTGGGGCCGGATTTGTTGAAGGAATAACCCATAAGGGAGCCGTTGAAGGCACAACCTCGGTGATAGATTAGGGTTTTATTTGTTCACTCCTTTGTAATGGCTTTATACACAAGCCTTGTAAATATGCCCCTTTGAACTTTCAATATATATACGAAGCCTTTCGTTTTTCATCATTTCTCGTTTTTCCTTTGCTTTTTGGAATAGATCGGATGCTTGTTGACAATTGGTCTGAAATTTGGACCTCAAAATAAACCCTTAGGTTTTTGCCTTTGATGAACAATTTGTAATGGTCAAAAGTTGACCGTTTGGGGCTTAGTCCCCGAATCAAGTTTTGACTTGGGTTCTTCGACCTTAAGGTCTTAAAATCGGTCCTGAGGCTGCTCAAGCCGGCCCTTAGTCTCTTACACTTCGACCCCCAAGTCCTTTTTAGATCGGCCCTGAGGCTTATTAGGCTGGCCATTAGTCTCTTATGCATTTTCCCTTAGGCGCTTTTTTACTTAACCATTTAGGGCTCAGTCTTCGAGTCGGGTTTCGACTCAATCTCACCGACCCTTAGGTTTTCCGAATTAGCCCTGAGGCTCTTTAAGCTGGCGCTTAGGCTCTTACGTGTTGGGTCGTCATGACCTTTAGTATGGCTATATTTGTCCCTCGTTATAAATTTTTTGAAGTTTTTTTGTTCGTCCAACTCTTCGACGGTTCGATAAGAACCTCGATTGTGAGCCGTTGTGTGACGATAAATGAGCACCTCGGGAGGTTTCGCTTGATGGCTGAATTGTCTCGAAGAGCTTTCATTATTGGAGCTGATATGATCGAAGCTCTTTTTCTTATGCCGAGGGTAGCCTAATTAACCTGTTCTTTTTGAAGTATTCTCAAAGTATTTGTGATTTTATGGCGATGGTCGGGCGTCCCCGAGTCGCGTTAGTTTGGCCATAGCCTTATGAACGTAGTCATTGTGTTTGGACGTAGCCTTTTGACGGTAGTCATTGTGTTTGGCCGTAGCCTTTTGACCGTAGTCGTTGTGTTTGGCCGTAGCCTTTTGACCGTAGTCATTGTGTTTGGCCGTAGCCTTTTAGACCCCGAGTAAGGTAGTCTCGACGTCTATATCGAGTATGCCTTTTTAGGGGTCTTACAAGTTCGAATATATAGCCTTGAATTTAGGATCGTGATTATGCCTTTTGTAAGGTCTCATAAATTTGAACATGGCTTACTTGAGGTCTTACAGATTTGTCATGCCTTACTTGAGGTCTTACAGATTTAGTCATGTCTTACTTGAGGTCTTACAGATTTGGTTGCTTGGTACGAGTATAATTTTTGCCTTTCTTGAGTTCTTATAGATTCGATATTGCCTCGTGTAGGTCTTATGAGTCCGAGGTTGCCTTATGAAGGTCTTATAAGCTCGAGGTTGCATCGCGGAGGTCTTACATTGTCAATAATGCCTCGAGGAGGTCTTACATTTTTGGTATGCCCGGAGGTCTTACAGATTTGGAATTTCCACATGGAAGGATCTTTGGGCTCGAGGTTGCCCGCTCGGGGTCTTACGGCCTAGAGCTTTTGATAGCTCGATGGGGTGACAGTCGATGACAGTCCTCGAGACATCGAATTTTTTTTGGCTCTGGAGCCGTTTCCTGTGAATTTGATATTGCCTCATTGAGGGCTTACGAGCTCAAAGTTTCCGGCCCTGGGGTCTTACGACTTTGAGTTTTTGATGTCAGTCCTCGAGTGTTCGGGAAATTTGTGGCCTTGGAGCAGTTTCTTGTGATAATAACAACTTTCTTTGAAACGTGAAGCATTTTGAAGGTAAAAGATACTCCTTTGATTACTTGGTAAAAGTATACATGTTTTTGTCGTAGAGGGTTCGATTATTCTATGCGGACACGGTTCATTCGACCGTTTGGCCCGATACATCATTTTCCTATCGAGAACCCATTTGGCTTATTTCAATTTCTCCAAAGAGGTGATCTCCCGGGGGGATGCCCACCAGTATTCGAGATTGATTTAAAAGAAGCCTTGAATACTTGTCGAGTTCTCCTTGGGTAGCATATATATGTTGCCTTGTTAAAAATTCTCTGGTAAAACCCTTTTTGGATAAAACTCGATCGAAGGAAAAGAGCGCAACGCACCCTTTAAAACCCAAGGTCTTTGAGTCAGAGGATTTTTCGATGTCTTCCATTAGACATCTGTAAAATTGTGAGGAGCATATAAAGTGAAAAAGAAGAAGGTTTTACCTTAGAAGTAACAACGTTTGAGCATTGATATGTTCCAATTTCTCGGAAGTTGTTCGCCTTCCTTGGTGCCGAGTTCGTAGGACCCTTTGTCGATTACTCCAAGGACACGGTACGTCCTTCCTAGCTCGGGCCTATATTCCCCTCATTAGGGTTCCGAGTGTTTAGGGTGACTTCCCTTAGGACTAAGTCCCCGACTCTGAAATGTCGGAGGTTTATTCTCCTGTTATAGTATCTTTCGATTCTTTGTTTTTTGGCGGCCATTCAGACAAGTGAAGCTTCTCGCTTCTCATCTAATAGTTTGAGGGTTGCAGTCATTGCCTCGTTGTTTGAACTCTCGGTAGCGTGCCGGAATCTGTCTCTTGGCTCTCCGACCTCAACCAGTATCAAAGCCTCGAACCCATACACCAGAGAGAACGGTGTCTCTCATGTGCTCGATTTTGGAGTTGTTCGATATGCCCATAGCACCTCGGGAAACATTTCCCTCTATTTACCTTTTGCATTTTCTAACTTCCTTTTCAAGTTTTGGATGATGGTTTTGTTTATGGATTCGACCTGACCATTTTCACATGGGTGGTAGGGTGTCGACATGATCCTTTTGATTTTATGGTCCTCGAGGAACTTTGTTATTTTGCTTTCGATGAACTGCTTTCCATTGTCGCAAGTTATCTCGGAGGGGATCCCAAATTAGCACAGGATATGGTCCCCTATGAAGTTAATGACTTCTTTTTCTCTTATCTTCTCGAAGGCCTGCGCTTCCACCCATTTTGAGAAGTAGTCAGTCATAAATAGAATAAATCTAGCTTTACCTGGTGCCGTTGGTAGGGGTCCGACGATGTCCATCACCCACTTCATGAACGGCCATGGCGACAAGACTGAATGTAGCCATTCACCGGGTTGATGAATCATCAGTGCAAAACTTTGGCATTTGTCGCATTGTCGGATGAATTCTTTGGTGTCCTTTTCCATGTTGTCCCAATAGCAACCTGCCCTGATCACCTTTTGGACTAAAGAATCGACACCGGAGTGATTTTTGCAGGTGCCCTCGTGGATTTCTTGGAGCACATATTTGTGTCCCCTGGTCCCAGGCATACTGCTAGGGGCCATCGAAGGTCCTTCTGTATAGAGTTCCATTTTCGTCGAGTGAGAATCGAGCTGCTTTGGTTCGCAGGGCCCTCGACTCTTTTGAGTCCACGAGTAGCTTCCCACTTCCCAAATAATCGATGTATTTATTTCTTTAATCACATGTCAGGCTAGCGGAGTTGATCTCGGCATGGCCTTCCTCGATCACTAATTTTTATAGCTGAACAACAACCTCGGGGAGTATGTCATCTTCTTCGACAGATGATCTCAGGTTTGCGAGGGCATCGGCCTCGCTATTTTGCTCTCGAGGTACGTGGACCAGGGTCCATTCTTTGAAGCGGTGCAATGTGACTTGAATTTTGTCTAAGTATCTTTGCATCATGTCTTCTCAAACCTCAAAGCTCCCATTTACCTAGTTTACCACCAGAAAGGAATCATATTTTTCTTCGATGACTTCTGCTCCTAGGCCTCTGGCCAATTCTAGACCTGCAATCATAGCCTCATACTCGGCTTCGTTGTTTGTCAAATTTGCAGTTTTTATAGATTGTCTAATCATGCTGCCCGTAGGTGGCTTTAGAACTATGCCGAGCCCGAACCCTTTTACGTTCGAGGCACCGTCAGTGAATAGGGCACATGCCCTCGAAGATGTGCCCGTCTTTATCAGAAGTTCTTTCTCTACCTCGGGCACAAGGGCGGGCGTAAAGTCGGCCACAAAATCCGCCAAAATTTCGGATTTGATAGCCATTCGGGGCTGATACTCGATGTCATACCCCCCGAGTTTGATGGACCATTTGGCCAGTCAGCTTGATAACTCGGGCTTGTGCAATATGCTTCGAAGAGGGTATGTTGTTAAAACACAAATGCGATGACATTGAAAATAAGAAAAAAATTTAACTTTCGAGATGCACTTATTAATGTTAAGGCTAATTTTTCTAGGAGTGGATACCTGGTTTTGGCATCTCCCAAGGTCTGACTTACATAGTAAACAGGGAATTGTGTACCTTTTTCTTCTCGAACCAGCACACCACTTACCTCCACCTCAGATACGGCCAGGTATAAATACAGTGTTTCATCCTCCTTTGGGGTGTGGAGTAAAGGCGGGCTTGAGAGATATCGCTTCAACTCCTCTAAGGCATGTTGGCACTCCACAGTCCATTCGATGTTATTTCTCTTTTTGAGTAGAGAGAAGAAATGGTGACTCCTATCTGACGACCTCGATATGAATCGGCCCAAGGCCGCTATTCGCTCGGTCAACCGTTGTACGACCTTCACATTGTTTACCACCGTGATTTCTTCGATGGCTTTGATTTTGTCGGGGTTGATCTCAATCCCTCCGTTTGACACTATGAAGCCTAAATATTTGCCCGAACCTACTCTGAAGGCACATTTCTCGGGATTGAGCTTCATGTTGTAGCTTCTAAGGATGTCAAATGTTTCCTGCAAATGACTCAAATAGTCCTCTACGCATAGGGACTTAACCAGCATATCATCAATGTAAACTTCCATGGATTTGCCTATTTGATGTTCAAACATCTTATTAACTAGGCGCTGGTACATGCCTCTTGCGTTTTTAGCCCGAAGGGAATCACATTGTAGCAGTACGTACCATACTTCGTGATGAACGAAGTCTTTTCCCTACCCTCGAGGTTCATCTGAATTTGATTATACCCCGAGAAGGCGTCGAGAAAGGTGAGGATCTCATGGCCGACTGTGCATAAATCAGGCGATCGATGTTGGGCAACGGTAATGAATCTTTGGGGCATGCCCTATTTAAATCCTTACAATCTACACACATTCTAAACTTATTCCCCTTTTTGGGAACTACCACCACATTGGCCAACCACTCAGGATACTTTACTTTCCTAATAGACCCTATTTTGAGGAGTTTTGTTACCTCATCGTTGATGAATGCATGTTTTATCGGGCTGAGGTCATCTTTTTTGCTTTACCGGTTTGAACCTGGGGTGTACGCTCAGTCGATGAGTGGTTATTTCCGACGGGATTCCTGTCATGTCTAAATGGGACCAAGCAAACCAATCGATGTTATTAATAAGAAATTGAATGAGTTTTTTCCTGAGTTCAGAGGTGAGTCCCGTTCCCAGGTATACATTTCGATCTGGGAGATGTTCGATCAGAACAACCTGCTCCAGTTCTTCAATTGTTGATTTAGTTGCATGCGATTCTTCTAAGGCAACGAAGGTTCGGGAAGCGAGGAAGTCTTCCTCGTCATCCTCGGTGGTCTGTTTGCCCTTTGTCTACTCCGAGGTGGAGCGCATGGATGTTGGTGCCTCACCGTGAATCGAGAACATCTCTTTTTCCACGTGATGTTATCCATATACTGTATTTACAACATATTTTGTTGGAAACTTCATCATCTGATGAAGAGTCGACGACACTGCCCTCATATTGTGTATCCATGGCCTTCCAAGCAATTCATTGTACCTTATGTCACCTTCGATGACATGGAATTTAGTTTTTTGAACTGTACGGTACATGTTGACCAGGAGGGTGATCTCCCCTGTCGTCGCTTCGCCGGCCATGTTGAATCCGTTGAGGACTCAGGAGGTAGGTATGATATTATCAAGCAGTCCGAGCTGCTCCATAACCTTTGACCTAATTATGTTGGCAAAGCTACCTGGATCCACGAGTACACGTTTAATTTGAATGTTATTTAAGAGAAAGGAAATTCCCAGCGCGTCGTTATCTGGAAGAGACAAGGTCTCGAAGTCCTCTTCACTGAATGCAAGAATGTCCTCGAGCATGCGGCCCCGAATTTGCCCTACTGTTGCAGTAGATACTTTTGTCCGCTTGATCACGGGTCTTTGAGGAACGTCGGTCCCCCCAATGATCATATGAACTGTGAGCTGAGGTTTTCCATTCCGTTCCTCCGGTCTGTTTCTCTTACCCAAAATTTGTTTACGGCTTGATCGCTGATGAATTCTTGGAGGTGCCCTTTGCTAATTAATCGAGCTACTTCTTCTCGGAGCTGTCTGTAGTCTTCAGTCCTATGAGTGTGTGCCGTGAAGCTCGCAAATCAATTTAGGGTTCCTTTGCGAAGGGTCAGATAGTATGGGATTTGGCCACATGGTATCTTTGATTTTACCTATGGCGGATACGATGTCTGAAACGTCAATGCTGAAGTTGTACTCAAATAATCGGAGCACCTCTGTCATCCCTATACACCTGATTAATTCGGATTTGTTCATGAGTCCCCAAGGATTCCGACTTTGATCCGTCCTTTGATCGATTCGAGGTATGTTGCGTCTCAAGGCGTTTCTTCGATTGTCGATGTACACCGATATCTTTCCTTACTTGGCCTTGGTTTTTTCTCTGGGAGCCTTAATTCAATCCTCATCGTGAGGTTCTCGAGCATCTTCATAATAGCGGGGTCAGTTGCTGACCCGTTGTTGCTCGGCCTCTCAGGTGCCTGTTCGACTCGGGGAACCGCTTCTGGTGCTGTTACGCTTGGAGTTTTCTCATGGCTTTGTAGTTGGGAAATCGCCAATTGTTGTGCCTGTAGTATTTCAAAGCTAACCTCTATTTCCTCCCGAGCTGGAGTTTTCTGAGCCTCATGTTCATTTTCTCGGCGTATACCCCTGTCAGTGTGGGGGTTTATATCGACGTGTTGGGCGTTGTGCGAGCCTACGTCCACGAGAATTGGCTTTGGTGCATCTTCATGGCTTCACAGTGGTACACCGGCGCCTGAAATAGCCACACCATTCTCTCCATGGTCCTCAGAGCCATTTTTTTCATGTGCATTCACTGAGATAGACATTTTGACATGAAATCAAATATTCTTGGACAGGAACAAGTCTAAAGAATAACTTGTGTTTTACTGTAAACCAGCACTAAAACAATCACTATTATTTTTAGCCCCACGGTGGGCGCCAAACTGTTTACCTTGAAGATGGTAATTACAATTAAATTTGATTTTGTGGTTCTAAAAATATGTGATTTATTTTAATACTAGTTGTTAAGCAATAGATGCTAAGTGTCGATAAGGAAAATAAGATAAGGGCAAAAGAAAGTAGAGTTATGCAAACCAAACTGCCCTAGGTCGGGGTCTCGAGCTGGACGAGATATGGCCTCGAGGTATGGTGTTAATAATGGATGATCGATGGAGATCTATCAGTTCTAGGGGAATCGAAGAGGACTCTTTATGATCAATGATGAGTAATAAATGAAGAACAATCAATGAAGCACAATAAATGTAAGTAATAAAGCAATACAGAGACAATATAATATGTTTGAGTTAGAGAGCAGAGAATGTTCTTGTTGTTGTATTGAATATCATGTGTGCAAGAAATGGTAAGGGTACCCTTTATATAGGAGGGAGAATCCCAACATATTACATGTATAATTACTACAAAATTAAATAGATGGTACAGCTATTCAATGGTCCGGTACGAACTTGTACTATTCTTGCAGGTGTTTGTTAGCTTTAGCCACGTATTCTTGGGAGTCCAACGCCTTTTTGCGACAGGCTCCGATGTTCATTCTGTCCCGAGATACACTGATACCTTGATACCGATCCTCAAGGAATTCAACTCAGAGTTGATCCACGAGTCTTTCCTCGATACTATCGAGGCCAATCTTGGAATGTCGTAGAAACCTCAAGATCGGCCATTCCCAATTTTGACCGTATACAAGTAACAGTGCTAGCGTAAAGTTGGCCACGAAGTCCGCCAAATTTTGAGATTTGATGGCGGTTCGGGGTCGACATGTTATATCGTACCCGCTGATCTCCACCATCCATTTGGCCAATCGTCCCGAGAGCTCGATTTTATGCGTTATGTTTCTCAATGGGTAAGTAGTTACGACACATATGGGATTGCATTGAAACTATGGTTTTAACTTCCTCGAGGTGCTTAGCAAAGCGAGCGCCAATTTGTTAGGTGACCTAGTTTTTGCCTCGCCTAGAGTCGTGCTAACATAATAGATAGGACATTGCGTATCTTACTCTTCCCTGACCAGGAGTCCACTTACCGTTATCTCGGTTACTGCTAAGTACAGGTACAATTGTTCGTCTGCCTTCGGCGTATGGAGAAAAAGCGAGCTTGAGAGATACCTCTTGAGTTCTTCCAAGGCTTGTTGGCACTCCGGGATCCATGAGAATTTATTCTTATTCATCGATAATGAGAAAACCGATGGCTCTTGTCGAAGGACCTCGAGATGAATCGACTCATGACAGTTATGCGCCCGGTTAACCTTTGAACGACCTTGACATTATCCACCATGGTGATGTCCTCTATGGCCTTGATCTTATTAAGATTAATCTCGATTCCTTGGTTAGACACCATGAATCCGAGAAATTTCCCGGACCCGACTCTGAATGTGCATTTTTACGGGTTTAACTTCATATTGTATTTGTTCAATACGTTGAAGGTTTCCTGAAAATACTTCAAATGGTCCTCTGCTCGCAGGGACTTAACTAACATATCATCAATGTAAACCTCCATTGATTTTCATATATTTTCCTCGAACATCCGATTTACTAGGCTTTGGTAAGTGGCACCGGCATTTTTCAGTTTAAATGGCATTATGTTATAATAGTAGGTGCCATAATTAGTGATGAAGCATGTTTTTTCCTGTTTCCCGGGTCCATCCAAATTTGATTGTACCCGAAATAGGCATCGAGAAAACTGAGGATCTCATGGACGGCCGTTGCATCGATCGTGCGATCGATGTTGGGCAAAGGAAAAGAGTACTTGGGTCATGCCTTGTTCTAGTCTTTGTAGTCTACATACATTCTTAATTTATTCCCCTTTTTAGGATCTACTACTATGTTTGCTAACCAATTCGGATATTTAACTTCTCGAATGGATCCTATTTGAAGGAGTTTAGATACCTCATTTTTTATGATTGTATGTTTGACTTCGGACTGAAGCCTCCTTTTCCGCTTGACCGAATGAAACTTTGGATCTAGGATCAACTTGTGAGTAGTGGTTTCTGACGGGATCCATGTCATGTCAAGGTGGGACCAAGCAAAACAATCCATGTTAGCTATAAGGAATTCAATAAAGAAATTCTTGAGCTGGGGACTTAACCCCTTGCCTAGGTGTACCTTACGATCGGGCAGGTGCGCGATCAATATGACTTTCTCCATTCCTCGACTGTCGATTTGGTGGCATCAGAATCATGGGGGGGCTATGAAAGACCTGGGAACTTCGTAATCATCATCCTCTCTCGTCCCCTGCTTTTTCGGCTCGCCTAGGGCCGGCACCGATGATTTCTATTTTGTTTCGTCCTTGGCGATCGAACTCGGGTTCTTAGATGTCGAGGGACCGCATATCAGGACCACCTCATCGACCGCGAACATCTCTGTTACGGTCGGCCGTTCTCTGTAAATATTTTTAACCCCTCCTGGTGTAGTGTCGAGGGCACTGCCCTCATGTTCGGGATATATGGCCTTCCGAACAGAGCATTGTATCTCATATCTCCTCCGATTACATAGAACTTTGTTTCCTGGATGGTTCCGACGATGTTCACTGGTAGGATTATCTCTCCTTTAGTGGTCTCACACGCCATATTGAATTTGTTTAGAACTCAAACTGCAGGCACAATTTGGTCCTCTAGACCCAGTTGCTCTACGACCCTCGATCTGATGATATTGGCCGAGCTACTTGGATCAATTAACACATGCTTAATCGAGATTTATTTTAGAGTATAGATATTACCAGTGCATCATTGTGTGGTTGAAATATGCCTTCAATGTCCTTTTCGTTGCAGGATATGGTTCCTTCCGACACATAATCTCGAGTCTGTTTTCCCTTATGATGGACACTTTGGTGCGTTTTAACATCGGCCTCTGGGGACTTCTACTCCTCCGATGATCATGTTAATGACCTGATGAGGTTCCTCCTACTCGGCCTGCTTATTGGAATCCCTATTCCTAAGATGGTTTTTGGCTCGAGCGCTCAGGAACTCACGGAGGTACCTGTTGTTGAATAATCATGCTAATTCCCCTCTCAGTTGCCGGCACTATTCGATTATGTGGTCGTGAGTGCCATGATATTTACACATTAGTTTGTGGTCTCTTTGGGAAGGATCAGACTATAGAGGTCGAGGCCACTTGGTGTCTTTGATGTGCCCGGTGGCAGATACAATGGCAGCAACATCAACGTTGAAGTTGTACTCCGATAACTATGGTGCTTCCTTAGGCCCAATGGGTTTGTCCTCCTTTCACTCCTTTTGAGCCCCCAATTATTTTGACCTCGCTCGCTCCTTCTCTCACTCCTCACACGGTTGCGCCTTGACCCGTTGTCTCTTCGATCTCTGTTGTATGGTTGATACCAGTCTCTATTTGATCTAGGTTCACGATCGAAGTTTCTTTTGGATCGGTCATTGGTTCTGACGGGATAAACGAACTCGGAAGGGGCCCCAAGCTGATCAACTTTGACCCTGATTTTTGACTGGTACCGGTTGTGGTTGTCAGCCCAAGTTACCGCCGGGTATTCTACCAGATTTTGCTTCAACTGCTGTGAAGCCAACGAACTTGGAGCATTGAGTCCTTGGGTGAAGGCCTGAGCGGTCCAATCGTCTGCGACTGGAGGCATGTCCATTTGTTCCATTTGAAATCGGGACACAAGTTCCCTGAGCATCTCATTGTCTCTCTTTTTTACTTTGAAAGGTCTGACTTCCAGTTCTCGACCTTGATGGCCTCGGTGTGCGCTTTCACGAAGGTGTTGATGTTTTAGACTTCAATACTACACAATAATATAAGTTAATTGTGCAGTACCCAATTTTCGAGTGTTGTCTAATAAGAAGAACCTGGTTCTTCTTGGTGTACTATTTTCTACTATTGTGGAATAATAAAGCAGTAAAGTAAAGACACATAGATTTTTACGTGGAAAACACCTGGCTCAAAAGGTGAAAAAAACACGACCTACTCCTCAGTAGGATTTTCTCAAACACTTCACTAAAAACTCTGAGCCAAACGGACTTACAAAATAAACTCTTTTGTAATCCTAGGACTAACTCTAATCCTCTTTGTATCAACTAGCCTCTAGCTAATTTCTACAGATTTCAAGCTAACTCTAACTTGAACAATGTGTACCTATTACAATTGCTTCTATGAAAGCTGAAAAGATACAATATTAAATCGCCTACTACAATTAACTAGACTCAATACATCAACAATGAAACTGTTTCTTCTAGTTGAACTGTAGCCTTCGTACAATAATTCTGCTTGCAAAATATCTTGGGAACTTTTGCTTTTCAGAACTTGATTCACTTTTGTCTTTGTGCGTCACTAATTTTAGCAGTAATACATTGAGTATTTATAGAGTCAGTTATTGAGTACATGGTTCAATTATGATCCAACTCTACCTAGGTATACAAGCTCGGCTATGACTCAACTTCCTTCTCTATTTCTGTCCTTGCTGAAATGAACTTCAATCTTCTTTATCAGTTTGCAACCTTTTCGTATTAGTAGACATCCTTTTAGCTCTTTGATATTCAGCAATCACTGATATCTCATATGCATGAACAATTCTTGTGCCAACTGTTCCATTCAGATGTGTGTGCTCTGCTAGACCTGGTTCAACTTGTCAATCTTCAAAACCCATTCAGTGCCTTTATCATGTATAAACTTCAAACACTTTGTATAGTTTTAAGCATTAATCATTGAGAACCAAGTGCATTAGGCTATAATTATCACTTTTTGAAAAAACACAACACTACCTACCACCACACATCTTCCCCCTTTTGGCATCATCGAAAAGTTGCAAAATGAAACTTACCAATTTTTAATTCTTACTCATGGCCAAATTTAGGCAACTGCAGGTGCAAGCACGATTAATCAACACAAGAAACCAATAATGTAAGCTAAATTAGAAATTGAGACAATTTTTTAAAATTAGCAAACTTCATTAATTTAATACTGCACATCAAACACCAACAAATTAAAGCAAAAACGATCAAAACATGAGCAAAACAAAAAACTGAAACCACAAAAGCTAGACACTGTCCCAAACTGGGCACTTGAAAGATAACTGGGAAGCACTGGATAAACCTAAGGGTGGGAGGGTGCAGACGAGGTTGGGTTCTTGGTTTGAAGGAGGGACAACATTTGGTGTAGAACACCTTCGTTTTTTCTCTTTCTCCTTTGCAAGTTCTGCTTTTAAAGCATCACGCTCAGCTTCAACCTCAATTAAACGAGATTTCAATCGAAGGATTTCCATATCCTTTAACTCGCTTTCCTGCACCAGAGTACGGACCTTGCTGTTTACAGGCTGCTTCCGAGATGAACCAGGTTCATCTGCTGGAGCAGTGATAATATAATCACAAGACAGCAGTGTGTCCTTCCCAAAATAATCTTTGGCGGTAGCCATCTCAGCCTTCTTCACAGGAACTCCAAAGTGAGTTAGAACTGCAGTCAGAATAAAGCCATAGGGAATTGCATGAGCTTTAGTCCCATTCACCACTTTGTCCAAGAGCTGGATTATGAATGATGGTCAATTTATCTGCTTGCCTCTGTACAGACACTCCATGAGGGTCAAATCCATGTAATTATCAATGTGTCTTCGTTCTTTTCTCGGCAGTATGATTTTGATCACAAATTCAAAGAAAAGCTTATGCTCAGGCTTCATCTAATTCTTGTACACAACCCTGGGTTCAAGCTCCTTCTCATTTTCGCAAAAGAATCTGGTGATACTGAGTGCTGAAGACATTCCATCTAAACAAGGCCATCGCTGCCTTGTGTAATCTTCATATCCCTCAGCAAGAATATCTAGAATCACACCCAGTTCTTGAGCATCAAAGGAGACTTCAACTCCTTTGACCAAGGAGGTGACCCTGCCCCCAATGACTGTGGCATTCCCCATGAACTCCACAACTTCATCCCTGACTAGCCTGCCTTCCATGCGAAGGACCATGTCCTTCCAGCCCTGCGCTGCCAGAAAATCCAGTAGATACCTCATTCCAGGCTCCTCCAAATCCTTCATCAACTTTCCCTTCAAGATCATTCTCTTGCCAAACATGGAAACTCTGTCATTAGTCACTTCTCCTTTTTCCTTCTCCTCCTCTCCACTCTAGTCTGCATCATCATCCTCCTTAGTAGCAATTTTTACTTTCTTTGGCTTGGACCTGGTCCTTTTGACGGTGCTTGGAGTTGCAGCGGACACCGTAGCTGACTTCTTTGAAGAAGCCTTATCCTGTTTCGTTTTTGGTGTCCTAACCACAACTGGAGTCAGTTGCTCCTCATGTTGGACCAGGTCCAACGTCTCTTCTTCAACAACAGCAGCCTCAACAGGCTCTCCAACTTTTGCTTTTCCCTTTGCTACCCTTTTCCTATTGCTCTCTTGCAGAGCCTTTTCTAACTTCTCTTCCTCCTCTCTTACAGTATTTCGCGTAGCACGTACCTTAGGAACAGGTACCTACACAGAACCAGCAACTTTCCTTTTCTTTGAAGGAGCTGAGGCTGTAGACTTCTTCGACTTTGAAGTCCTTCTTTTCTTGGGGTTATATGAGTCCCCCAACTTCCTCAATCTTTAAGCAAAAGTTTCTTCCCCAGAACAAATGTGTTCATCTATTGCTTTCATCATTTTCTCCAACCCAGCATCAGCTTCCTCAACTCCACTAGTTCCCCCTAAGGTTGTGACATTTTCTTCAAGATTTTAAAGAACGGGACCACATATTGCCAGTGTGGTACCATCCTCTCCCGATCCCCTCACATTTACATCTCCCTCGATCTCAAGAGGTTTCTCTTTCCCAGATTTCCTTTGCCTTTTAGGTACTTCAACATCCACCACAGACCCCACCAACACAAATCGTTGATCAGCAGCATTTATTTCAGAGATAGCATCAGAATTACCTTTCTCACCACTGGTTAAACCAGGTGCTTCATCTTCATTGGTTGATTTGAATGATTCATTGGACGATTCTGGTGTGGAGCCTTCTTCAGCATGCAATAAATCTTCCAAGAATTTGGCTCTTGAACCAGAAGCCACAGATTTGCGTGCAAGAACTTTTACACAACGAGGCTTGGGGGATGGGGTAGGGTTTAGTGTGGGTTCTGGGATTGTAGGGTGTTCAGGGGTTGTCAACTTTTCTGGAGACTCGAAACTATACACTAAGGGTGAATTTGAGTCTGATTCATAGTTGCCTCCATCATAATCTCTGTTTGGAGATGAATCAGAAGAAGCTGGTGGGGGTGACGACATTATTTTGAATTGTTTAGAGAGAAGAAAGACCGGATGCAGTAGAGATTGTGAGTTGAGTGAGTTGAACAAGGTTCGACTGTTGCTTTATGCACAATGGGTAATGATGGCCTTTTTATAACTTATGGCTGGGGATATTACAACGGAAGAGTATTAACTCAAGTGGGATTCTAATCGATTCAGAATTTTCATTGATTAGACATTCATTGGACAATTACTTTCCCCCTAAAACTAGGCTAATAAAGTGAGATGGAACTTCTTAAAACTGGTTCATTATTTGGGTAAGTACTAGAATTGAATTCGAACCATAAATAGATAGAGTCCTGCTCATGTATGACTGTACTTGAATTAATATATGTATGGAGATGAGAACGTACCTTGTCAGTTATGCGAACCAGCATGGATGAACTAGGTTCATCCAGGTAAAATCCTTTATTTGCCTCAATTTACAAAAATAGAGTAACATCATTAGCATTTAGGGAATCATATTAATATATGGAATAAGAGTATGAAAATAAAGACATAATACTGAGCAATGATTAATTTGATTAAGTGCCTAATTTGAATTTTCTAGCAAAACGTTTTTCAATTTTTTTTTCATTTTCTTCAGTTTTTTGTTTTTCAATTAGGTGATCTTAATCATCGCTAATTCAAGCTTGTTTCTCTCATAATGCTCCCTACTCAGTGCTTTGGTAAATATATCAGCAATTTGACGATCAGTAACACGAAATTCGATTGAGATCATTCCTTTTTCACAGTTGTCCCTCAGAAAATGGGGCCTAATATCTATGTGCTTAGTTCTCTTGTGATGAACCGGGTTCTTCGTCATACTAATTTCACTAGTGTTATCACAGTAAATAGGAATGCATCCCACATCTATACCAAAGTCTAGAAGTTATTGCTTGATCAAATGCAACTGGGCACAGCAAGAGGCTGCAGCCACATATTCAGCCTCAGCAGTAGACAGAGCTATTGAATTTTGTTTCTTGGTGGCCCAAGACACAAGGCAAGAGCCCAAGAAGTGAGCCATGCCTGAAATACTCTTCCTGTCAACCAGGAAACCTGCATAATCAGCATCAACATATCCTACAAGGTCGAAATTACTACCTTTAGGATACCATAGGCACAAATCAGTGGTGCCTTTCAAATATCTCAAAATTCTCTTCATTGTAGTGAGGTGGGACTCCTTTTGATTTTCTTGAAACCTAGCACATAGTCCCACACTGAACACGATATCTGGTCTGCTGGAAGTGAGATATAGTAGAGACCCAATCATTCCTCTGTATACCTTTTGATCAACGGATGAACCAGGTTCATCCACATCAAATTTAGTAGTTGTGGCTATGGGGGTGTCTATTTCCTTTGAATCCTCCATCTTGAACTTCTTGAGGAGTTCTTTCACATACTTTTGTTGATGAATCATTGTTCCATGTGGGTTTTGCTTGATTTGTAAGCCTAAGAAGAAGTTTAGCTCACCCATCATACTCATTTCAAATTCACTCCCCATTAGTGTAGCAAATTCCTTGCTAAGCTTTTCAGTAGTTGCCCCGAATATGATATCATCAACATATATTTACACAATCAGAAGACCCTTCCCTTTTTCCTTTAGGAAAAAAGTACTGTCAATTTTGCCTCGTTTGTACCCATGTTCCAGCAGGAATTTTGACAATCACTCATACCATGCTCTAGGTTCTTGTTTGAGACCATAAAGAGCCTTGTCAAGTTTATATACATGATCAGGTGACTCTTTTCTTTCAAAACCTGGAGGCTGTTTGACAAATACATCTCCCTTTAAATATCCATTGAGAAAGGCACTCTTAACATCCATTTGATGGAGAGCGAATTCCATATATGCAGCAAATGCTATAAGAAGTCTGATTGCCTCCAATCTTGCCACAAGAGCAAAGGTCTCATCATAGTCAATTACTTATTCTTGACTATACCCTTGAACAACTAGTCTTGCCTTATTTCTTGTAACAATTCCATCCTCATCGAGCTTGTTTCTGAAGACCCACTTCGTGCCAATCACTGATTTGTCTAGTGGCCTGGGTACCAAGTGCCATACTTGACTTCTTTCAAATTAATTCAGCTCTTCTTGCATGACATTTACCTAATCAGCATCTTGTAGGGCTTCACCAATGTTCTTTGGTTCGATTAAGGATAGGAAGGCATCAAATGCACACAGATTTTTCAAGGAAGCTCTTGTTTTTATTCCGAATGACAAATCTGCTATGTTGTTCTCAAGAGGGTGAGAACTCTGATATCTGTGTGGTTTGAGAACTAATAGTTCACTTCCGGATAGTTCCATGTTGTTTTGTTGTTGTGGAACAGGATCAGGGCCAGGATTCACATGTTGAGTTCCCCCTGTCATGTTGCTTGGGGTAGTTGGACCTGGTCCATCACCTGTTCCATCTTCCATGGCTGCTTCAATGTGTTCACTGCTTCTCACCAGTCCAAGCTCCTCATCTTCTGGTTCCTGTCTCTCAGAAAGAGTGTTAGTTTCATCAAATACAACATGCACACTCTCTTCTACACACATAGTTCTTTTATTGTACACTTTATAGGCTTTACTATGTGATGAATATCCCAAGAATACTCCCTCATCACTTCTGGGATCAAATTTACCTAAGGAATCTTTGCCATTTTTGTGCATATAGCATTTACATCCGAAAGCCCTAAGATGAGATATGTTGGTCTTTCTTCCTTTGAGTAATTCATAGGGTGTCTTCTCTACCAGTGGCCTGGTCATGCATCTATTGATTATATAGCACACAATGTTTATTGCTTCTGCCCAGAAGTTATGTGGTAGTTTGCTGGAAAGAAGCATGGTTCTTGCCATGTCTTCAAGAGTTCTATTCTTTCTTTCCACAACCCCATTTTGCTGTGGGGTTCTAGGGGCAGAAAAGTTGTGATTGATACCATGTTCATCACAGAACTCAGCAAATTTAGCATTTTCAAATTCAGTCTCATGGTCAGATCTTATTGATGTTAGTTGATGTCCTAACTGATTTAGAGTTTTCTTAACAAATGTGATAAACATATCAAATGCTTCATCCTTAGATGCCAGAAATAAGGTCCACGTGAACCTTGAGTAATCATCAACTAATACCATCACATATTTCTTACCACCTCTCCTTAGAGTTCTCATTACNAAGTCAATGACATAGATATTGTTCATTCTCTTTCCCTGCAAAACAATCTTGTCAGTAAGCAGATTTATCACAAAACATTTTGTGGAGGTAAAATCAACAAGGTTACCTCTGTCACACAGTTTTGAAACACTAATTAGGCTATATTTCAAGCCATCTATCAGATACACATGTTCAATTGAACATGTGTCATCTTTACCTACCTTGTCGACCCCTATAATTTCACCTTTCTTTCTGTTTCCAAAGGAGACATTTCCTCATTTGAGGTTTTCAAGTGATAGGAACTGTTCCTTGTTCCCTGTCATATGCTTAGAGCAGCCACTATCCAAAAATCAAATTAGGCTGTTTCCCTTCACTTGTACCTACAAAAGCAGATCAGGGATTAGTTTTAAGAACCCAAACTAGTTTGGGTCCTTTTCTATGAGAGAATGGATGAATCAGATTTTTTCTGGCCTAGTTTGGTAGCCAGTTCATCTTTTTAATGAATCTCTCATTTTTCTTACTGGCCTGCTCTTTTACAGCACGCTCATATTTGTAGTGGCCAGTCTTCCCTCAATTGGTGCACATTTTATTTTCAGGGAGAGTGAGATACTTGCTTTTGGGATCCCACTTATGCAATTGACTCCCAAAAACAAGCCCTCTCCGATTGCTACTATGATTCTCTTGATGCCAAGTTAATAAATCAGAAGACCTATTCCATTTGCGTGTTCTATCAAATTCATGTTTGACTTTGCCAAGTTCTTCTTTAAGAGATTTTATCTGTTCATCCTTGGCGTACATTTTATCCTTTAGTTTTCCTAAGTCTTCTTCTAACATTGCATGAGAGTGATCAACAACCTTTTTACTAGATCCTAGTCTTAACTTTAAGTTTTCAGATTTTTAGTTCTAGGATTTCAGTTTCGAGTGGATGGAACTGGTTCATCAAGATAGTGTTTTTCTCTTCAGATTCACTGACCCTCATTTCCAGGTCCATGCATTCTGCTTTTAGCATTGCACACTCTTTAGATAATTGATCCTTCTCTTTGGTTGTTTCCTCAGAATCATCTATGAAGTCAAGTAGCAACTCAGAGAGTTTCTCCTTAGATAAAAACTTTATTTTAGTTTTAAGTTGTGAGATACTTACCTTTGGTTCTTCATAAGTATCCTTATCAGATTCTCCAATTGCCATGAGAGCCTGATCTTTTGTCTCACCATCTTCTTATTCTTCATCTGAACTTTCCCCCCAAGCAGCAACCATAACCTTTGTAGTGGTTCTCTTGAGTTGGACCAGTTCCTTCTTCCTGTTCTTTCTTTCATATCTCTCTTTCCTCCATTCTACTTCCCACTGAGGGCAGTTTTTGATGAGATAGTCAGTTTTTCTACACTTGTAGCATCCCTCATTAGCTGGCCTTTCTGGTGCCTTTGCCTTGTTGAAGTTTCATCCCCTAGAGATGCCCATCTTCCTCATGAGAAAGTTTCTAAATTTTTTAGTGATCATGGCTATCTCATCCTCCTCCAGATCTGCTCCTTCAGTGATCCTCAGTGCTAGACTTCTCTCCTTCTTTGGGGCATCCATCTTCATGGTTTGCCTTCTGAGTTCATAAGCAGTGAGATTTCCAATTAACTCATCCAGTCTAAGGGTTGCCATATTTTTGGATTCCTGGATAGCAGTGATCTTGCTTTCCCAGGAGATAGGCAAAATCCTTGTCAAAATCTTCTCTACCTTGTCTTCTTCAAGTATGATTCTTCCAAGAGACTTGAGTTCATTGGTCAAGGTTGTAAACCTTGTGTACATCTCCTGAATAGTCTCTCCTTCTTTCATAGTGAAGTTTTCATACTGAGAGTATAGTAGTGTACCTCTAGACCTTTTAACTTGAGGTGTTCCTTCATGGGCTACTTGTAGAGTGTCCCAGATTTCCTTGGTTGTTGTGCAGCTTTGGATTCTACTGTATTCATCAGGACCTAGTTCACATACTAGCCACTTCTTGGCCTTGGCATTCTTCTCCCATTTCTTCAAATCTTTAGCCGTGCAGTCAGCCCTAGTCTTAGGTACATATACACCTTCAGCAGTCTTCTTCATTGTTGCAAGGGGTCTATCAGTGACTATGTCCCATAGTTCATAGTCCTCTCCAATAAGATGGTCCTTCATTCTATTTTTCCACCAAGAATAGTGGTGGCCATTGAAGAGTGGTGGCCTTGCGGTTGATTGACCTTCCCAGTTCCCAGGTGGTTCACTCATCCTGATCTTTCCCAAGGTGTTAGAATTTTCAAGGATAACCTACTATGATACCAATTGATGTTTTAGACTTCAATACTACACAACAATATAAGTTAATTGTGCAGTACCCAATTTTCGATTGTTGTCTAATAAGAAAAACCTGGTTCTTCTTGGTGTACTACTTTCTACTGTTGCGTAATAATAAAGCAGTAAAGTAAAGACACAAAGATTTTTACGTGGAAAACACCTGGCTCAAAAGGTGAAAAAACCACGACCTACTCCTCAGTAGGATTTGCTCAAACACTTCACTAAAAACTCTGAGCCAAACGGACTTACAAAATAAACTCTTTTGTAATCCTAGGACTAACTCTAATCCTCTTTGTATCAACTAGCCTCTAGCTAATTTCTACAGATTTCAAGCTAACTTTAACTTGAACAATGTGTACCTATTACAATTGCTTCTATGAAAGCTGAAAAGATACAATATTAAATCGCCTACTACAATCAACTAGACTCAATACATCAAGAATGAAATTGTTTCTTCTAGTTGAACTGTAGCCTTCGCACAATACTTCTGCTTGCAAAATATCCTTGGAAATTTTGCTTTTCAGATCTTGATTCACTTTTATCTTTGTGCGTCACTAATTTCAGCAGTAATACATTGAGTATTTATAGAGTCAGTTGTTGAGTACATGGTTCAATTCTGATCCAACTCTACCTAGGTATACGAGCTCGACTATGACTCAACTTCCTTCTCTATTTCTCCCGATTCTACCCGTTTTGTCAGCTCTTCGAGCATCTGCATGATATCGGGGTTAGCCCCGGGTTCAGCTTCACTCGGCCTCTCTGTGACTGGTTCATTTCTGCGAGTGATTTCCCGAGACAGCTTGGGCTTAATTCTGCTGGGAGCGCGGCTTTGGTTCTGCAATTGGGATATCTCTGTCTGATGAGCCTGTAGCATTTCGAAGATCACCCACAAGTTGAACCCATCATCCGTACTGCCGTGAATATCCTCGGCTACCGACCTAACTTCCCCACGAATGCTATACTCCGGGTCGTTGGGCAAGTTAGCGTCAATGGCCACGTGGGAGCTGACGTCGATTCTGGGATCGGGACTCTATTGGGGTCAATAGGGTGAACCTCATTGCTAGGATCTATATTGTTGTCTTCGCAGTGGTTGCCAGACTCAACATCAACGTTCAGAGGGGCAGATTGGGAGTTTGACATTTTGACCTAAAATTAAAGATACTTAAAAGAACAAGTGTAAAATATGGTGCGTTATGGAATTTGAACCAAATTGCCACTATTATATTTAGCCTCACAGTGGGCGCCAAACTATTTACCCTAAAAACGGATAAGAATTAATTTTGTAAGTGATTTTAAGGATACGTGAATTAATTCAATACAAACGATCAATTGCGTTTGATTTAAATAAATAAAGATATAATAAATCCAAACCACGTGAGGAGGAGGATTCCAGCCTCAATGAAATATCCACCCTCGATCCGGTCTCACAATGACCAGCACTGATAAACAAGAATAAAAACAAAGAAAAGAATAGTATATTGCCTTAGTATGCATGTGTTACAATGTGTTTAGTGATTAATCAAACTCCCTTTTATATAGTAAGGGAGTTATACCCTACGTACAATTCTATAAAAGGTAAAAAATCTTTTGTCTAACTAATCGCCAGTTCTCTATTGATGCGTGCCGAGATCTTAGACGTGATATCCGGCCGGTCATGGATATCACGACCTTCTGTTGGCGGTGCTTGGTTTCTTGACAATGTTCTCCGATGTCTTTTGAGATTTAGGACGATCCTGGATCATGGCCCCAATATTCTCGAGGGTGGTGTCACGACCTCAGATTCTACCTCGATGAGACCCTTGCTTCGATTCTGATTCCTCATCATCATGTCTCTAGCTCGATTTACCTTATCAGAAGTCGGGGTGTACCAAAAGCTTGGTTTTACCCGTATACATGTGTCATTGGGAGAAAAGAAACATTGTTGTATGCAAGTAGAGGAAGATAGAAGAATCGAAACACCCACACTATCATCTTCTAAAGGAAGGAGCGCGTTTAATTATTGCCATCCAAAAATTAAGGATTCTTCCTTCAGTTCGTAAATATGGTGAGTTCTAATTGTTTAAGAATATGACTATCTATATTTTCCTTATAGAACAGCTTCTTTTAGTTACTGATAATTTGACGATAATAATATTGATAATTCAAAGTTTCTAACTAACGATATGACTTTAACATCTTCCAAAGTAATCATAGTCTCCTATTATGATCACTGATGTACTCTAATTCATTAAATTTTATTGGTACTCCTTTTATCTTTTTATGTAGATTTTTGCAGAAATGAAGATACATAGACCAACATAATCACAAATCAGGAAGAGTGTATGAGGCTCATTGTTTTTCTCTTTCACTCTGACATATAACAACAACAACAACAACAAACCTAGTTTAATCCCAACATATGGGGTATGGGAACGGTAGTCTATACGCAGACCTTATCCCTACCTAGTGCAGGTAGAGAGGCTGTTTCCAATAGACCCTCGGCTAAAAACCCAAAAAACAAAATCACATATCGTAATACAAGATAAATAATATCCAATAATAGCAATAGGAAATACAATACCTGAGGCGAACAAAACTACATACTGTAATAAAATCTAAGAATATGAGGGGAAATGCATGCTACTAAGCCTATCGGTGAACACTATAAACTATCTACTAACCTTCTACCTTAATCCTCGACCTCCACACTCTCATATCAAGTGTCATGTCCTCAGTGAGCTGAAGCAGCGCCATGTCCTGCCACTCTGTCCCGGATAACTTCATTCTTAATCCTATCTTTTCTGGTACACCCACACATCCATCTCAACATCCTCATCTCTGCTACTCTCATCTTCTGTACGTGGGAGTTCTTGACTGGCCAACACTTAACCACATACAGCATAGTCGGTCGAACCACCACTCGATAAAACTTACCCTTAAGTCTTAGCGTCATATTCCTATCACACAAAATACCAGAAGCGAGCCTCCACTTCATCCATCCCGCTCTGATGCGATGCGTGACATCTTCGTCAATCTCCCCATTACCCTGGATAATAGACCTGAGATACTTAAAACTCGCTCTCTTGGGGATAACTTGAGCATAAAGCTTAACCTCTACATCTGCATCACGGGTCCCGTCACTAAACTTACACTCCAAGTATTCTGTCTTGGTTCTACACAGTTTGAAACCTTTAGACTCCAAGGTTTTTCTCCAAACCTCCAACCTCACATTAACTCTGCTACGCGTCTCATCAATCAACACGATATTATCGGCAAATAGCATGTACCAAGGCACCTCCCCTTGGATGTGACGCGATAGTACATCCATCGCCAAGGCAACAAAAATGGGCTAAGAGCCGATCCCTGGTGCAACCCCATCACCACAGGGAAATGGTCCGAGTCACCACCCACAGTCCTCACCTGAGTCTTAGCATCATCATACATATCTTTAATCACCCTAATGTGCGCCACCGAAACACTGCTAACCTCCAAACACCTCCACAGGACCTCCCTCGGATCTTTATCGTATGCCTTCTCAAGGTCAATAAACACCATATGCAAATCCTTCTTCCTTTCCCTGTATTGCTCCACTAATCTCCTTACCAGGTGAATCGCGTTCGTAGTCGAACTCCCCGGTATAAATCCAAACTGATTATCGGAAATAGACATGCACCTCCTCACCCTGGCCTCCACCACTCTCTCCAAAACCTTCATAGTGTGACTCAATAACTTGATACCCTTATAATTGTTGCAATTTTGGATATCACCCTTGTTCTTGTAAAGCAGAACCATCATATTCCACCTCCATTCTTCGGCCATCTTCTTCGCCTTAAAAATAACATTAAACAGCCTAGCGAGCCACTCCAAACCTGCCCGCCCCGCGCTCTTCCAAAATTCCACTGGGATTTCGCCTGGCCCAGTTGCTCTACCCCTACATATCTTACGCATCGCTCCTGCCACTTCCTCTACCGTAATCCTCCTACAGTACCCAAAATCCTGCCGACTCTCGTAGTACTCCAACTCACCCAGCACAATGCGTCTATCCCCCTCCTCATTCAACAGTTTATGGAAGTATGTCTGCCATCTTCTCCTCATGAGTGCCTCGTCCATCATCACTTTACCATCCTCGTCCTTGATGCATTTGACTTGGTCTAAGTCACAGGCTTTCCTCTCCCTCATCTTGGCCAACCGGTACAACCTCTTGTCCCCACCTTTGCCCTTGAGTTCCTCGTACAAACGAGCAAATACTGCGTTCTTAGCCATCGTGACTGCTAACTTTGCCTCTTTCTTTGCCTCTTTCACTCTGACATATGGTGGTTTTATGTAATTTGCTTTCAGATGGGTGCAAGTCTTCATGATTAACCTTTTTTTCTTGATTGTGTGGATTTGATATATACGTATCATGAGTATGGTCACCTTTAAACCAAAACGACCTCGTTTCCTCCTTCCTCAATCCTAGACGTTGATCACCCCAGATCGAACGACTCGCAACTAACCCCTATCATACCATATAATTGTCCGAAATGACCCCAGAACCCCCTCATTCTCTATACCTCTCAACTCACCAGAAACCCTAGCTGTCCTAGGATCCTCCACATTCCGCCGCCACCGAAAATTGCCTAGTGCGGTGACACCGCTCCAAATCACCTTAAACCTTTACCCTATAATATCCTTCACCTCCCCATACTTATCTGACCTTTGGTTTTCTCCCTAACTTAATTGATTCTCTTAAATTTTAGATCTCAAAACCAAACCCTAGTTCCCCTTTTCTTTTATGATTACCCAGTTGTTCCTTTATACGGTTATGGTCGAAATTTATACCATTGAAAAGCTCTTGATGTGAGCTATACATTAATGTGAATTTCATGTCATATTTCAGAGATTGCATATTGGTCGGAGCCGCGTTTGGTTATATACAAAAAAAAATATAAGGTCTGATCAATTGCATGATTTTTGTTAGAATAATTAGTTTAGGATTGATGTATATGGGAAAAAAATAGAAGGTCTGATTAATTTGGTTAATAGCCGATTTTGTTGTGATATTTGAACGTATTTGATTTTCTGTGTGAAATATTTACTTTCTTGGGGGGGGGGGG
>ML253571.1:116049-156173 GCA_005239495.1 Nicotiana undulata | reverse complement strand
CGCGGTGAAAGAATAAGGGGGGGGGGGCAGTGAACGCGTAGACCACCGCGGTCGCGGTGGCCAAAATAGTACAACCCTCATCTACCGCGCCCAAGCCGCGGTTGCGGTCCTGGAGGCAGAATCTGTGAGTTTCACCGCGGTCCCACCGCGATCGCGATGACGGACCTCCAAAATTTCTTTGTTTTTATCACATTTTTACCTTTACGGAGTTAGTTCTTGACCCAGACTTTTCCAAATATGCACAAATCTTTCCCTGTACACTAATAAATGGGTTAGTATCATACATATCAAATATAACAACAAAACAAAAAGAAAAACAAAAGAAAACATGGGTTGCCTCCCACAAAACGCTTGGTTTAACATCGTGTCACGACGAGTGCAACAATTCAAAGGGTTGCCTCCCATGAGGCACCTGATTTAATGTCGCGGCACGACGGGGCTCTAATCATCACTCCTCATTTGTGTATTGGGGCTCTTCCATAGTTATTACCACGCTATCCCTTTTTTCTTCAGTCATTCCAAGGTAATGTTTCAACTTCTGCCCATTCACTGTGAATTTGTTTGTCCCATCTTCTGATTCAATCTCCACATCTCCACTTGGGAATATTTTCACCACTTTGAACGGTCCTGACCATCGGGACTTCAACTTACCCGGGAACAACCTCAATCTTGAGTTATATAGCAGCACTAGATCTCCGGGTTTGAAGTTCCGATCCAAGTTGTGCTTATGCATCAGTTTCATCCTTTCTTTGTATAGTCCAGCACTCTCGAATGCCTGGAACCTGAATTCCTCAAGCTCATGCAACCCATTGACTTTGTTGGTGCCCGCTGTCTCCATATCTAAGTTCAGTTGTCGAAATGCTCAAAGTGCTTTATGTTCGAGCTTTACCGGAAGGTGGCACGCCTTTCCAAATACCAACGTGTATGGTGATACCAATTGGAGTTTTGAAGGTTGTGCGGTATGCCCACAATGCATCATCCAATTTTTTTCGTGCGAACACTCTATTGCAAAAATGGGAGCCACCATCACTGATTATGGCTCGTGGGGTGCCAAAACGTGTGACGATGTTTTTATTTAGGAAACTTGTCACCCCTTTAGCATCATTGGTTGGGAGAGCCACCACTTCGACCCATTTGGATACATAGTCAACTGCAACCAATATATACTTATTACCATATGAGCTGACGAATGGCCCCATGAAGTCGATCCCCTACATTTCAAACACCTCCACCTCTTGGTTTATGGTCATTGGCATCTCATGACGACGAGATATTTTTCCCGTCCTTTGACATTCATCACAACTTTTGACCCAAGCATGGGCATCCTTGAACAATGTAGGCCAATACAATCCTGATTCCAGCACCTTCCCTGCTGTCCGGATTCCTCCAAAGTGTCCACCATGTGGCGAAGCATGGAAAGCCTACAAAACAGAGCGTTGATCTTGCTCGGGGATACACCTCTGGATCATGTTATCAACACATATCTTAAACAATAGAGGTTCATCCCAAAAATAAGCACGACAATCGCTGAAAAACTTTTTATTTTGAATTGAGGAGAGATCATAAGGTATAATACCACATGCTAAGTAATTAGCAATATCAACATACCATGGTGCCTCCTCCATTGTCACAACAAGTAACTGCTCATCCGAAAATGTCTTAGTGATATCTTTAACCTCCGTTCTCTTTTCTGCCCCTTCTAACCTCGAAAGGTGGTCTGCCACATGGTTGTCTGTCCCCTTTCGGTCACGAATCTCCAGGTCGAATTCTTGTAGCAACAGAACCCATCGAATCGGGCGTGGCTTTGACTCCTTCTTTGCTATCAAGTACCTAATGGTTGCATGGTCAGTATAAACAATAACTTTTGAGCCAATCAAGTATGACCTGAATTTGTCTAAGTCAAACACTACAACAAGCATTTACTTTTCCGTGACAATGTAGTTCAGCTGAGCACCACTAAGAGGCATGCTTGCATAGTAAATCAGGTGCATCATTTTCCTTGCGCTGCCCCAAAACTGCTCCTATAGCATAATCACTGGCGTCACACATCATGTCGAATGGTTGTTCCCAGTTAGGTGCAACAATGATGGGTTCAGTCACCAATTTCCTCTTCAGCTCCTCAAATGTTGGCCTGCAATAATTAGAAAACACAAAAGGATGGTCTTTTTCAAGCAGCTTACATAAGGGGTTTGCGATTTTAGAAAAATCCTTAATGAACCGCCTGTAGAATCCGGCGTGCCCAAGGAAACTTCTCACTGCCTTTATCGAAGTGGGTGCTGGGAGCTTCTCAATCACATCAACTTTTGAATGGTCTACTTCAATTCCCTTTTTGGACACTCTATGCCCCAACATTATTCCTTCTTGTACCATAAAATGACACTTTTCCCAATTCAGCACCAAATTTGTCTCCACACATCTTTTGAGCACTCTTTTTAGGTTGTGAAGATAATCTTTGAATGAATCCCCTACCACGGAGAAATCATCCATAAACACTTCCATAATGTCCTCAACCATGTCAGTGAAAATGGCTAACATACACCACTAGAATGTGGCCGGTGAATTGTAAAGTCCAAAGGGCATTCTTTGAAAGACAAAAATGCCATACGGACAAGTGAAAGACATTTTATCTCTGTCTTTCGGGGCTATTCAGATCTGATTATACCCCGAGTATCCGTCCAAGAAACAAAAATGGGATCGCCCAGCTAACCTGTCCAATATCTGGTCAATGAAGGGCAAAGGGAAATGGTCCTTTCGGGTGGCTGCGTTTAGTTTCCTATAGTCCATGAAAATCCACCACCCTGTGACTGTACGAGTTGAGATCAACTCGTTCTTTTCATTTTGTACAACTGTCATTCCACCTTTTTTCGGTACACACTGGACTGGACTCACCCAATTGCTGTCAGAGATGGGAGAAATGATGCCCGCATCCAGCCACTTGATTACCTCCTTCTTCACTACTTCTTTCATATTTGGGTTCAACCTTCGTTGATGTTCCCTGGAAGGTTTGTGCGCTTCTTCCAGAAGAATCTTGTGCATGCAGAAGGCTGGGTTGATACCCTTTATATCTGCCATGGTCCAACCAATGGCAGTTTTGCATTCTTGCAACACCTGCAATAATTTCTACCTGCGCAACTAGCAAACTAGATGATATAATAATAGCCAAAGTAGAATTGGGACCCAAGAAAGCATACATGAGGTGGGCTGGAAGTGGTTTCAAGTCCAGTTGTGGTGGTTCCTCTATTGATGGTTTTGTAGGTGGTGTAGCTCTCTCTTCTAAAAAAAAGGATCGAACTGAGGTTCCTTCTTCCAGAATCCTTGGCCCTCGAGTTCCATGACCCACTCTGCCAACCCTTCACCATTCATCTCTTATAAATTTGTCAAGCAAACTCCCAATGGATCTTTGGCATTAAGGTTCTCATCTTCTTCATGCAGAATCACATCTACAACTTCCACAAGTGAGAAGTTTGGATATTCACTGGGCCTCCTCATAGATTGTTGAGCGTTGAATATTACTTCTTCATCATTCAACCTTATTTTTAGTTCTCCAGTCTCGCAATCAATCAGTGCTCTCCCATTGGC
Source organism: Nicotiana undulata (assembly GCA_005239495.1). Classification (NCBI taxonomy): domain Eukaryota; kingdom Viridiplantae; phylum Streptophyta; class Magnoliopsida; order Solanales; family Solanaceae; genus Nicotiana; species Nicotiana undulata. The sequence goes on along the minus strand of ML253571.1, from coordinate 152,594 downwards.
TAAGAATGGCCTTCCCAAAATGATGGGTATCTCCTCATCTACCTGACAGTCCATAATAACAAAGTCTGCAGGGAACACAAATTTCCCCACTAGCACCAGCACATCATCAAGAATCCTCGTCGGTCTTTTAACCGTGCGGTCAGCCAGTTGTAACAGCATCGAAGTCGGCCTAGATTTTCCAATGCCCAATTTTGTATAGATTGTCAAGGACATCAAGTTTATGCTGGCTCCTAAGTCACACAAGGCTTTTGCAAAAGCATAACTCCCAATAGTACACAGAATAGCGAAGCTACCTGGATCAGATAACTTTTGAGCCATAGGTCTTGTCACTACCGCGCTACATGTCTGTGTCAGAGTTACCGTGGAAAGGTCCTAAAAGTCAAATTTTTGCGACATCAAGTCCTTCATCATCTTTGCATATCCTGGCATTTCCCTCAAAGCATCCATCAGGGGAATATTCAATTGAATCTAACGAAGCATCTCCATGAATTTCCTGTATTAATCTCCTTTCTTTTATTTTGCCAATCTTTGAGGGAATGGTGCAAGCATCACTCTTTGTCCACTGCTTGCTGGATGTTCTTTGCTGGAATTTTGTGGCACAAGCGGTACCACCTGTTCTGAGACTTGTTCACTCTCTTTAGCCTTACCCTTATCAACTTGTGTTTGTTCAACTACCACTTTAGTGAGCTCTACTGATTCACCTGCCTCTAATGGAATTGGAGTGGCTGGTATGGTCTGTCTTATGGATTGAGCAACTTCTTGCTCCCTATCTAAATCTCTCCCATTCCGGAGACTTACTGCCATTAGCTGATTCGGGTTTTGCTCCTTTGAGTTAATGTTCGTGTTTGCCGGCAATGTTCCCTGGGGGCGGTTATTTAAGACCATGGACAACTGTCCCAGATGAGTTTCAATGCCTTTAATTGCTGAGTCATGTGATTCCAACTTTTCCTGCATCTTACCATTTGTTCCAATGAGTTGTTGCAGCATGCCCCTGATTTCTACCATGTTGTTGTATTGTTGTTGATGAGGTGGCTGATATGCTAACTGTTGCTGGTGCTGATGTTGATAGCCATGTTGTCTCTTATATGGCACCACTTGGCCTTGTGGTCGTATACCTCCAGGTTGTGGCATGTTAGGTCTGCACTGCTGGTTAGGTGCTGGCCCCCATTGTTGTCCTCCTTGCCTCTGACCCCCAAAATGGTTGACATAATTCATATCCTCTCTGAGACCCTGGTTGTCACCTTCTCCACTCCATGAACATACATAAGACCGATTAATGCAAGGGGTACACAGTCCTCCATTTGTTGTTTCAACGATATGCACTTGCTTTGTACCCATCTCGTCAATCTTCTTTGTCAGTATACTCATATGAGTCATGAGTGTGGCTATGTTCTCTACATGTGAATTATTTGGGTCACGAGGAACTGAATGCACTATTGGTGTCAGGGTCGTACCTCTCGTCATCCACCCCGAATTCTAGGCCATCTTATCAATAAGGATTTTGCACTCTGTGAATGTCTTGCTCAGAAATGCACCCCCAGCTGAAGCGCCTACATTGACTTTCAAATTGTCTGCCAACCCCATGTAGAATCTCTGGCCAAGCATCTGGTCTGGAATACCATGGTGTGGACACTTCACTAGCATCCCTTTGAACCTTTTCCAAGTTTCCTGCAAGGTTTCAGTAGGTTTGTGCTTGTACTGCAATATCTCATCAATCTGTCTTACAGTCGTGTTGGGGGGGGGGGGGTTGAACTTATTCAGGAATTGCTTGGCTAATTCCTCCCAAGTGGCAATGGAATTTATTGGGAGCGAATTCAGCCAAGTCTGAGCTTCTCTAGTCACAGAGAACGGGAACAGTAGCAACTTGATGGCTTCCGGGGTCACATTTGGCTGCCTTTGGGTCACCCAAATTGACAGGAATTTTTTTCAAGCGTTGTTGAGGATCTTCATTGTGTGACCCGGAGAACAGTCCCTTATTCTGCAACAGATGCAACATGTTATTAGTGATCTGGAATGTCTTCGCTTGTATCTGGGGCACAACAATGGCGGTGGCCAGATTGTCAGCTGTTGGTTGTGCCCAATCATAAAGTGCAGCTTCAGGCACAAGAGGTTCCACCACTCCATCGTTTGGCACAAGAGGTGCCCAGTTGTTTGCATTAACGTTTTCCACGTTGTCCATTTCATTTTCGAGTTTATGTGTTTGTTGGGAATATTTGTTCTTCTTGATGGCACAGTTTAATGCCCTGAATGTTTTCTCGGGGTCTGAGAGTATTTCGAGAAGTTCACCAGTCCTCGAAGAGTTTCTAGGCATACACCTGAGTCACACAAGAGTTCAAACGTGAGAATTTCACTGGAAAAAAATATTTAACACCGTAGAAAATTAATCTAAACTAAAAATCCTAGCAATACTTCTAAGTTGTAATAAATAACACTGTTATCTCCCCGACAACGATACCAAAATTTGATCACGCCCAACTCTTCCTTATAAAAAGGACAAAGCGGTCGTTGCAAATATAGTCCGGTTTACAAGTCCGGAGTCAAATCCTCACGGAACTAACCTACCTACTACAACTTTTAGTAACACTAGTACAAGCTCAGATAATTTCTGGATGCAAGATTTTTATCAATAAATAATGGATTTTTTTAGCTAAAGTAAAGTGATATTAAAATTAAAAATATTCAAGAGTAAAGATGAATTCAAGTATAAAAATATCTAGGGTATTGATTTCCCCAATTGCCGGATTAATTCTTAACTCTTTTGTTATAATCTCACCGTAATACTCTATGAGGATTATGAGCTATGGGCTACCGCAATTATCTCTCAATTAACTACGATAATTTACTAGAAGCATTCTCTCGAACTTCTCGGGCTAATAATTTATGCAGCTCAGAATTATCCCACCAAGGTTTTGTTATTTCTAACCCCACTTTTATATTCAAGTAATGAATCTCTTCAATTACCCAAAAGTGTTGTTGTTCAACAACAATCTAACCTAGTATTCTTTCTCAAGCAACACAAGGCAATTAGACACGATTAATCAAGGGCCCATTAAATTAATCACCACACAAAACATAGTTGAACAATCATAGAATAAACTCGGCTCGATTATAACAAAACAGAGTCAAAACTTCATCTAACAATTGATTCCATCAACCCTAGACAGAATGTTTAGCTACGCATGATAGAACAAAATAAAGCCATAAAATAATTCACGATTAACAAAATAATGATAAAGGAAGAAGAATGAAAAACTCTAATTGTATCTTGATCTTCTCACACTTGTTCTTGTCTCCAAATTGAGTCTAAAACAAGCTTAACCTTGACTTGGGTGAGTTTGTTGAGTTTATATAGGGTTAGGATATGTTTCCCACGTTTTACACTTAAGCCCCTAGACTTTCTTGGCATTACCCAGCTCGACCGCGGCGCGACCGCAGTGGTTTACAACCATTTTGTTTCTCGCTGCTTTCCGCCGCGTTCTAGCCGCGGCTCGACTGCGGTCGCGGTGGAATTCTTTCCAGTTTTTCTTCGCTTTTTCTTGCTTGTTTTCGTCCGGGCTCTTCTCGGTTGGCCTTGTATCTACATCTTTGACCCCAAAACACTCCATTATCTTCCTAACTCGGATTAGCTCCTGCAAAGCATAAAAACCTCAATTAGAGCATTTTGTTATCATTTAGCACTTAAAACATCAATAAAGTATGGTTAACTTAGAGCGTAAATAGCATCAACATCACTTAATATAGCCTACTATCACTCGAAGGCTGTAAAACACACTGAAAATTTTGTGTAGAAGAAGAAAATTAGAAAATTTCGTAAGGAATAATTTTGGGATTCAATGCATATTTATAGACTTTTTGTCACTGAATCTGAAAAGGTTTGCAACCTTTTAGAAACAGTTATGGCTGTTGGAACATGTGAGAATATTTTTGTTGAATTATTGTGAGAAAACTGAAAACGAATCTAAAATAATGCGTCGTGGGTCCTGGGTTATTCCGGGTTGAATTTTCATTAATTAACTAAATAATTAAAATTTTATCCAAAAAGATTAATCAATCAATTTTTGACCGAAGCCGAAGCTGGGCGAGCGACGATAACGACATCGCGAGGCTTACTTTCTTTCCAATCCATTTAACACCAAGAGAAGTGTTTTCTCAATATAAGCACATTCACTTTTCTTTCCACCACCAATGAGGGACACTTTGCTCTTTCCAAAGCAAAAGGGAACTCACTTTCCCTCCGCTTTCTTCCCTCCATTTCCCATTCACCAATGGTTAATCCCAACTGAAATTACATTGAATATACTTTTTTAAAATCAACGTTTATATCTTCACCAAATTTAAAAAGGTTTTGAAAATAACACCGCCTTAGAATTTTAAAGTATGTTGGTCAGCATTTTAAAACACCAGGAATAATGACGATTACCTGAATATTCAGCTACAATGCAAAATATTCTAGCGATCGATCATAATTTTTGTGACAAAGTGCAAAAAATAAATAAAAAAGGCCGTCACAATTCTGTCGAATCATCTCAAGACTTGCCTAAAAAATTCTGACCAGCGTACTTCAAAATTCTATACTGAAATTATTTTTGCAAGACTTTCTTATCGGGATCAAAATTTAGACCGTGTCACCAAATGATCCTATTTGTGTAAATCACCCATAATTTACACAAAGAGAATGTTATATTAAATTTACCAATTACAATCAATGTATAACTAGTTGTTAATAAAACTACCATAAAATAGAAGTCTAGAGTGAGTTTTATTACATTGACGTAGATCTTGTCTTTGTCGTGTTTCACATGACCCCTACTTATGTTGAACACTCCTACATTATTGTACACAGATATCAAGCTACTATTGGTTTGGACCCTCGAAACAACAGGTGAAAATCAGGCCACCGTTCATTCCATGCACGTCTTTTTTTTCTTGTACATATTGCCGTCACATTTGTCTACACATCTCTTTTTGAGTCCCTAATTTTCCTTCGTTATCAGTTCAAGACCCTAATTAAGAGACGGTCCAAAATGGAGCAAAATGGATATTGATAATTTATCCAATTTATATACAGTAAGTTTCCCAGCAAACCCATTTGCAAATCTTTGTAAGATCTATTGTAGATTCAAATTTTTTGTTTTTCTCTTACCCTTTTTGTTTTCTTGTGTTCCAACAATCTTGGAATTACTGCTGAGTGCTTATTTTGCTGTTTTTTTTTGTGCTTTTGAAATTAGAATCTTGTGTACAAAAATTGCTTCTTTTTTTTAGCTATATGACTTCCCAAATGTGTATTGAAACTGAATTTATCTTGGGATGTCTATTAATGATTGAAGTAATTAAGCTTTGGCCAATGGTTAATAGCTCAACTCTACCTAATTCTTGATAATTGCAATTTCTGATATAAAGAAAGTACTTTTCTTCCCTGTTTGGTGACCTCGCTCTTGTTTATTACAGTCCATATAAATGAATTCCCATTCTGGTGTGTCATAAATTTCTCTTGTGATTTTTTGACAAGGTGGGTTGCTGTGATAGTAAGCACCCTCCACTTCCAACCAAGATGTTGTGAGTTCGAGTCACCCCAAAAGCAAGGTGGTGGGGAGTTCTTGAAGGGAAGGATGCCGAAGGTCTATTGGAAACAGCCTCTCTACCCCAGGGTAGGGGTAAGGTCTGCGTACACACTACCCTCCCCAGACCCATTAGCGGGATTATACTGGGTTGTTGTTGTTGTGGCGTAAAGACTCAATTTTTGTTCAATGTGGAAGAAGTTTATAGTAATTTGGCATTTATGTGGATAGGAGAGAGTATAATTGGAGTGATTAGTGAACAAAGGTAACAACATAGTTCTTGCAGCACTTTAGTTTTGTATTGCATTAGCCGTAATAGTCGAGTTGGATCCAAGATTTGAACACTATGGTTCAAGTTTGGAATTCTACCACAACCCATTTGATTTACTGGGCTCGAAATCTATTTCCTGTACTTTTTAGTGATTTTTTAACACATATACAGAGTCTGAGCCAGTAACTTTAGCTCAAACCCAGTGTAGTTGCAACTTGGGATTGTCTAATTTCTCAGTGTTTAATTACTAGCAAGTTTTCTCTAGAATTAGGAAGGATAATGCATAGCAGAATTTTTTTGTTGATAGAAAAATTAAAGGCGAGATTATGGAGATGAAGTACAAATGATAAATGTCGCCGATTAAATGTCATGGTTTTCTTTTCTCCTCCTTCAGATCATCACTAACTCCTTTTATTGGAGTGTTTTGCTTCACTAAAGCTATTGGCATGTCACTTGCATTCCTAATGGTTACCACAATAGCAGGGGTTAGAGAATAGAACTAAGAATGCGTGTGCTAAGTGTGTGCGTCTAGTAGAGAGAGAGAGATATATTTATGATGATACTCTAATTCTTGTACTAAATGTACACTTACTCGACCACCAGTATCATAGGAGTAATAGTTAAGGCTAATCTTGTCACTCTATTTCACTTTTTGGGTTAGAAGAATAGAAACTTTCATCAGTAAATGCTAAAGTTATGCCATGTGATCATGTAATCAAATCACTCAGATCAGCCCATATCTATACTCGCAAGCTTCTCCTCAGAAAAAGCTACTAGTGTAATTTGTCTCAAAAACCCCTTTTAAGATTCAAATTCTATCTCGTGCTTCTTTCCTTCACACCTTTTCTTGAGCCGGGGGTCTATCAGAAACAACCTCTCTATCTTCACGAGGTAGGGGTAAAATCTGCGTACACGCTACTCTCCCCATACCCCACTTGTGGGATTTCACTGGGTATGTTGTTGTTATTATTGACAGTGTTACTTCTTTCCTTCACAATATCTAATTTCATCATACACTTGAATTGGCTAGTAAAATGCCAAGGAAGGCACTCTCATGCTTGTCTCTGTTGGTGCCAAAGTATTTACTCTTATACAATTAACTTGGAAATTGATCTGCGTGGTCTGATGACCTCTTTCTTCTGTACTTGGACATGCTTTATTTCATATTATTAATACTTAATGATGCAAATATTTGGGCTACATCTCTCCCCTTGTGTACTGACTTTCTGTGCACAGGTTTCTGTCGCCTGAAGTGCTAAAGAAACTCTGGGGAATCTTTTTGTATATGAGAACTGTATTAGGACTGTCTCTTGACTTTAATAGCTTATCAACAATTGTTGCATAAATGACAGGTCTCTTGCATCCGCTGGGCAGAATAATTCTTCTGGGGCTTGAACTGTGAATAGAAAATAGTTGTCGAGATGACGGCGCTAGGTAACTATACCAGCGACAGCATAAATGGACATTCAAATATATTTGGGCATGAAAAATGTGATGCCTATTTACTTTTCCATTTAGAAACTGTTCTAGGTGAAGGCTTTCGGGCTTTCTTGTACTTTTTGGGTCTTGCCTATTGTTTTATCGGATTGTCAGCTATAACTGCTCGGTTTTTCCGGTCAATGGAAAGTGTTGTTAAGCATAGTCGAACTGTAGAGACGATAGACCCTCGCACAGGGACGAAAATCGTCAAAGAGGAAAAGGTGTGGAATTACACAATTGCAGACATCACTCTACTGGCATTTGGGACTAGCTTTCCACAGATATCTTTAGCTACAATTGATGCAATACGAAATATTGGAAATTTATACGCTGGAGGTTTGTTCTGGATTTCCTATTCTGCATTCAGAATACTTAGTTTGTGTTATAATTTTTTTCTTATTCATAATACGGACATAGGAAAGCATGACATCAAAATTTCAGATTCCTCTCTTACTCTATAGTATTTATATTAAACAATACATTAAATATGTATAAATATTTAATTGCGAACCTAGTAACTAGGACGAGTTATGTGTTCGGTGGCACTTCAACCCATAAAGTTTAAATCGTGTCTCCACCTCTGCTTAAGACATGCTGAGATATTGTCTATGACATCAAGAGTTTTCGGTTAATATTCATTTAAAAATGTTAATAGGTCAATAAACTTTGTACTATAGCCAATATTATATAGTTTCGTGCTATATCATTTTCTTTTTCTGTTTTCTCTATTGAGAAGATAGAATGTGAGAATCTGACTTCCGTTGGAAAAACTTGTTCATAGCTTGAATAGTTTAAAACTGTTAAAGTACTAAATTTCATGTTTTATTGTTGTTGAAGCATTTACATATAATGTATCACTTCTACTAGCTAACCTGAAAATTGACTGAATCTTGGGCATCAGTTGCCTTGCTAATACACAATTTGACTTGGCCAGGTTTAGGTCCGGGAACACTTGTCGGCTCTGCTGCGTTTGATCTATTTCCAATACATGCCGTTTGCGTGGTGGTTCCTAAAGCTGGAGAATTGAAGAAGATATCAGATATTGGAGTCTGGCTTGTAGAGCTCTTTTGGTCTTTTTGGGCCTATATCTGGCTGTATATAATTTTAGAGGTATCTGCTCAAAATTTTTCCATAGCGTTAAAATTCACCAGTAGTTTATGTGAAGTTCAGAGATTTTGTAACTTTAGGGGAAGTCTATTTTCCAGTGTTTTAATTTGAGCTATCAGATTTAGGGTGGAAGGTTAGTAGGTAGTCGTGCGTTTCCCTTTGTCTTCCCTAGTTCGATAGTATTAGTGCCAGTATGGTACCTTTTTTTCCCTTAGTTTGCTACAACCGCGTGTCTTGTTCTGTTACTACTTGCCTTCGGTACTTCCGTAGTTTGCTTGCAGTACTTCGTCATATTCTCGTGTGCTGCCTTGGTCTTATTTGTCTAAATATACTATCTTGCTATTGCTTGTTATCGATACCCTTTCATATTCTTTGTTGTTATCTCCGATTTAGTTTTCTAACTATTTGTCTTGCTATTACTTGCTATCAGGGCTCCCTTCACGTTCTTTAGCCGAGGGTCAATTGGAGACAGTCTCCCTACCCTCCAGGGTAGGGCTAAGGCTGCGTACATCCTACCCTCCCCAGACCCCACTTGGTTGGATTATACTGGGGTCTGGGTAGTTGTTGTTGTTGTATAAGATTTATCTTATTGATAATATGTGCTTGGTGCAAAAATGTAAATGTCTTAGTCCTCTTTCAGTCATTCACATCAAAACAAGGATTCAGTTAACAGCATCCGGTTGATGAATATTGTTTGACTTTGTAGGTTTGGACCCCTAACGTTATAACTTTGTGGGAGTCTATCTTAACAGTGTTGCAATTTGGGTTATTGCTGATACATGCCTATGCACAAGACAAGCGTTGGCCCTACTTATCCCTTCCTATGTATGTCTTATGTTTATTATCATAAAATTTGTAGTGTGCGAATTCTCTAGTTGATTTTTATTTCAGCTTGTTTTTATTTTTGTCATATGGAAAAATGAACTAAATTTTTGTGTATACTTTCTACTATTTAGAGAAAGAGGCGAGAGGCCAGAGGAGTGGGTGCCTGCGGAGGCTGCTAAATATAGGCCTCTTGATAAGGTTCATGATCCACACTCTGAAGTATCTCAAGTTGGTGAACAAGAAAGTAGCGGAATTGTTGATATTTTCTCCATTCATTCGGGAGACGGGACAGGTAATTTCAAGAAAGTGATGCTTTGTTTTACCTGGGATATCCGGTTCTTCCTGGTTTATGTGATGCAATTGACTTATAATAGATACTCCCTCTGTCCCGATTTATGAGGCACTATTTCCTTTTTAGTCTGTGCCAAAAAGAATTTCACCTTTCTATTTTCAGAAACAATTTAATTTTAAAGTTACTATTTATTTACCTTTAATGAGGTGATTTATAAGCCACACAAATGTCTAAGTCTTGTTCTAGATAACAACTTTTAAAAGTCTTCCTCTTTTTAAACTCAGTGCCCAGTCAAACAGTGCCACATACATTGGAACGGAGGGAGTACTAATATTTCTAGGTATTTACATAACACATGCAGATATAAGAGTATTGATGGTTATCAATTTGAAACATTGGTTGAAGGATATGACCTTCTTTTTGCAATTAATTTTGGTCTGACAATTCTTTTGTAACAACAGGTCATTTTTATCAAAACTTAGCTGATGAAGATGTCACTGAATCGCCCACACCCCATAATGGCAATATCATTCCCGAAGAATCTGATGTCCTCTCAATTTGGAAGCATCAATTTTTGGATGCTCTTGTGGTACTGTTTTCTTATACTATGTCCTTATATTTCCTTATTTGATGTCACAATGGGTGAGATGCTATTCTGGCACAAACAGTCATGTGTATGTGTTACACTATAAACAATTGTCGGTTTCTACAGTGCTAACGGCAAAAACCACTAGGTGATTTCTTCCTATCTGTCAAAGCCTTGGACCTTGGTGATCAGAGTTACCCAATACCTGTACTGGTGGGAGGTAACAGGTACCTGGTGGATCAGTCTAGGTGTGGGGGACCTTGCCCGGACACCATTATTATAAAAAAAGGAAAAAAAAGAAGTTAAAACCTCTTTGAGAGTCCGTAATTATGTCGCTGCATTATGAGCAAAATCTTAGTTGAATCTCAAACTACTGGTACATGTGGCCTCCTGACACAAACAGTCATGTGTATGTGTTACAGTATAAACGATTGTCGCTTTCTATAGCTACTGACACTCCTTTGCTAAATGTGGAGTGGATAATTACTTCATTTTACTGTACTATGTGCATGTCCTAGTTTAACCAGTTTTTGTGAGCAGACCTGGTACTTGTACCGGAAACGAATGTAATATGCAAAGCTCCGCACCTCATTAAAGAAAGAGGAGACCCCATTGAAGATGAGAGTGAGGTACAACAAGGCCATTTCTGTCCACCGCCCTTCTCATGGAGCCGTACACGGACGTTACAACAAAAAAAAAAAAAAAAAAAAAAAAAAAAAAAGAGAAAAGGAAAAAAATGCTAAACCTCTTTGAGAGTCCATAATTATGTAGCTGCACTATGAGCAAAATCTTAATTGAATCTCAAACTACTGATACATGTGGCCTCCGAAATTGAATCCAGGCTTAAAACTCCATACATATGAAGAGGATGCAATATTTAAGGATTTATTATGCCATAATATGTGTTCCCTACCTTAGTGAGGTTTCTTCCTTCTTCTTTCTTTCTTTTTTTTTCTTTTGTTTGTTGGGGGGGGGGGGGGGGGGGGGGGGGGATTGTATGCTATTTTTGCCCCCTTTCCTATTTTAGGGTGACTTCCATCTGCCTCTCAACCTTCATCGAATTGCCTATATTCCTCCTGTTTACAGTAACATTACTTTCGCATTCCACATACTCTGTTTGGTGGTTAATGAGGTTGTTTAAAAATCTTACAGTTGGAAAGTGCGGAATCCAGAAAATTGAATAATATATACCTACGCCTCGCAAGAATTTTCTGGCAGTCACTTCTTCTACCGTGGAAGCTTCTTTTTGCTTTTGTGCCACCATATCATATTGCCCACGGTTGGATTGCTTTCGTATGCTCTTTGATATTCATCAGCGGAGTAGCTTATGTCGTGACAAAGCTCACTGATTTGATAAGCTGTGTTACAGGTTTTCCCCCTTCCTTTAGATTAAGTGCTTTTTCAATGATCATAAATATTCTTCCGCCTATATGCTTTGCTCAACCTAAGAATATACATTGTACACAATGTAACTGCAGGAATAAATCCGTACGTCATTGCATTCACAGCTTTGGCAGGGGGAACCTCATGGCCTGATCTCGTGGCCAGCAAAATTGCTGCAGAACGGCAGCTTACAGCCGACTCTGCCATTGCTAACATTACCTGCAGGTTTCTTCGTCATCCAACTATGCCATTTACCTATTACATACTTAAATTAATAGAAGGCATGCCTAACCTAGAGAGATTTGCCAAATCGCTTTCATATTTTTCAATTTTGTTTTTCCCTTTTCCCAAATCTCACTATCTAGCTGCTTAGGCGGTTAAGAAGTTCATCAAGTTTAACTTTTGCCACCGTTAGCAAGGTAAAAGACTAAGGCGCCTTTTGGTTGGAGGGATTTGGGAAATAATTCCAGCGTAAAATTTCACATAAAATAATGCAATGTTTGGTTGGACGGATTAGAAAAAAATAGTCTCCCCATAGCTAATGCAACGTTTTCTTGGCCTTGTAAGAAAATAATACCCTAGATACCTTTATGTAGCATTTTTGGCGGTATTAAACAATACCTGTATTAAGTTGTATGGGAATCTATGCATTATTTTATGCAGGATAGAATGTGGAATACATTTGTGTATTAGCAATATGGGGGATAAAAGTATTTAAAGACAAAAAACGCCCTTAAATTAAGGAACTACATATATTTCATGTAATTTTATTCACCGCATAACAATCCCTATGCTATTATTAACCGTATAACAATCTATTCATTATCGTTGACTGCATAAACAATCCCTGCAGTATTATGATATTATCCCCTCATAACTAACATGTGAACCAAAACAACCCCTAATTTTATTTGTTAGTTATTCATATAAGATTTACTTCTTTGATTAACCTAGTTCTATCTCTCATTTTTTCTGTGACCAAAACCAGAATACTAGGAAATGTCAATTTGACATTGTCATTCCTTATAACTAGATATCCTGGTGTCTGACTTACATTCACACATTCTTCTTCCTTGTAGCAATTCGGTGAACATCTATATAGGCATTGGTGTACCTTGGTTCATCAATACATTATACAACTACATTGCATACAAGGAGCCGTTGCGAATAGACAATGCAGAAGGACTAAGTTTCTCTTTGCTTGTTTTCTTCTCCACTTCCGTAGCATGTATTGGTGTTTTGGTGTTTAGGCGGCTTACTCTTGGTGCTGAGCTTGGCGGGCCAAAAGTTTGGGCATGGGTAACTTGCATATTTTTCATGTTTTTATGGCTCATATTTGTTGTACTATCGTCTCTCAGAGTTTCCGGGATCATATAGCAATAGAATTGCATACATGCATACGGTTGTGCTAAATGTCTGTCGGTTCCTAGCGAGGCCCGCCCTCATGGTTATGTACCCATACACACTTGCATAATGCATACAACTGTGCACTTGTTGGAAGCGCAATTTTCTTTAGTCATTGTAATGATCAATGAAATATAAAGGCTGTCTGGGATCATTTGTTATCCAGATGTGAGCTATTGAAAGTCTTGCAAGAGGAGAGTTACAAGTGTGTAAAATGTCAGGACCAAGAATCATGCAACTCATGGGATCTGATGAGAGTTACACAAGTGTGTTGTATCAGGTTTACTAAGGAATGACCAATATATATAGATATTTTTGAAATGTTTGATTGATTTTAAGATGCAATGTGAACAGTTAGGTGTTGTCCTCATTTTCCTATTTGGTTTTTCTATTTCTTGAAAGAAATGACAATATATTTACCATAATTGGGTTTTTCTTACAAAAGGAAATCATAATTCTTCCTTGTTTAGCTAGTCCTTTTTCTTGTAGGAAAACATTTGGATTTCTCTAAATTGAGGAACCTTCCTTCTCATTCAGTAGCATCCTGTTTGAGAGTCGTGTTTAGGGGGAGAATTTACGGGAGAAGTGTTAGTATGTCGCTCGTGTTTGCCTCTTCGTGAGGTTGTTCTCTCGATATTTTGTACTCTCTTTTATTATAGTGGATTGCTCATCTTCGCCGTGGACATAGGTCAATTGACCGAACCACGTTAAATGTTTGTCTCTTTTGGTATATTTCTCTGTTGTTGTCTGGTTGAAGGTTTATTTTACTAGTTCTCGCATGACACCTGATCTTTTGCGGTCCTAACATAAACGGCTCTTCTGTTCTGAAAAGTTCCAAATGTTTATAGAAATTCTTGCTCCAATTGGAACCATTTGTATCTATCTATACATAAATTTGTCTAATAGCCTGCGGCCTCTTAAGAGATAACTTTATTAATTTTTTGATGATTGATAATTTTCGAGGACAGTTGCCGCAGGGTTTTAACTCGGTGGATAATGGATCCGCCCTTCTATTATGTTTCAATTTTTGGTTTGGCTACTGGTATGAGGTAAGAAAGGAGCTGGATTCTGGAAGGAAAAAAAAAAGAACCACTACAAGACAACTAAGTTGGAAAAGAAGAATTAGGCAAGTTCCAGAAGCCTGGAAATGTAAGGAAATGCCGCAGCCTCACTGTGACTAATTGACTATTAGTGTCTAAATGAGTTTAATCCTTACTATCACGCAACTAATTGACCGAGGGATCAATTGATTCGTGAACAAAATTATCCTGAAATTATAATATTAGAATTAATAATCTCTATATTACTTATAAGTACTTATGATTTGTTTGGTTTAATGCATAAAAAAACTATACCGGTATTACTCATTTTGAAAATAAAAATTCAACCAGACGAAGTAAAATAATACTATCAATCCATAAAATATATAGGTGAAGCACCAAAATGTGTTACCAATTTTCTTTTTAATGAATAAACAAGAGATTGTCTACCGGAGCCGACCCAAACCTTTTGAAGAAGCGCAGCCACACACAGATCCCCACGATGTGAGGGAGGAGCAGACGAACCCAGTCGGAGATGTCTTCGCCCAAAGGAAGAGGCGAGATCTTGGATGCGCCAAAAAGAAAAAGGACTAGAAATCAAAACCCACAACCAAGCAAGGGAGAAAAATCAGACACATACGAACGAGGAAACTAGGTACTTACGAGTGCAATTCCAAACCTCAGGAAAACCGTAACGTTGGCCACCACGTCTTCAGTTCTGACGAAGAAGTAGTTTAACCAAAATTGGGGGTTAGCCTTGTCATCCATCTTTCACCGCCAAGCACTTGCTTCCTCAGAAACGAATGTTTAACGTCCCCCCCGCCCCCCACCCAAAAAAAAAAAAAAAAAAACTAAGGCGATCAAGTGTATCAAATGTCGATGTGAGAGTTCGACCCTAGCCAGCTCGACGAATTTGGTGAGCATCCTTATAAGCTTATTAAACATATGGGGCGAGGTGGGCAGGGCAGGCGCCATAATAACGGAAAAGTCCTCCATCAGCGGAAGGAGAGGGAGAGTATATCAGACTTAGAACGGGTAGGCGTAGAAGGGCAGTATCCAGGGCGATGGACCTGCACCGTATCCCACCCAGCTGGGATTAATTCGAGGTGATCGGGGATGCCGTTCTTAACCCTAAGTTCTCCCAATTCCTTCTTAGTCATCACTAATCGAAAGGTCACAGGGTCAGCGTCAGGGGATTTCGAGAAGTCAGACCTGGTGAGAGGATTGTGTGGAATTATCTTCTACACCAAAGGGAAGCCTCCATCCTCGATGGCGGCAGGAGCATTCCCCTCATGAGGAGGGAGCACCATCGCTAAAGGGACCGACTCACTTCCCTTACTAGACTCGAAAGGTATGTTAGTCATGTTTTATCAGAAGAAAGGGAAGTATCGAGCGATGGTGAATTGAAAACAATGAAAGCCCCTGGAACATAGAGGAAAAGTGACAAGTCAGAGAGAAGAAAGTTGGAGATATGGGGTTTCAAAGAAAAAAGTTTTGAAACTTCAAAATGACACCCTAGCACCTCTATTATAAGAACCTAGGCACTAGAACAAAAAATGTTCATCATTACTGGCGCCGTAACCGAAGCGGTAGATTCAATCAAGGGACGCATGCGAAACAAAGCAAAGCATCAGGAAGATGCGTCATAATAGCCCAACCCCAACAAAACAATAAGGAAAATCGAGACAAATAAGTGGTCCGCATTGGGCCACGTTGCCGATTCGCCATGACCACCAGGACCTAAACTGCACGCTCAATTGTTTCGACCATAACGATCAAATCCGCTTATCGACCCTGCCTGAAGCCGATCTCAATAAGCGGAGGGACTAACTATATGGGTCAAAATATGTCTTTAGAGTATTTAAGCCATGATAATACTAAGGGAAGAGCTCTCAAGTCGTCGTTAGTCGAAGTGACTCAAGAAGCAACAAAGTCATTGGTCGACATGTGGACAAGAGCCGTGGTCGAGATGTCAACAAGATAAGGGTCGAGGTCGAATATCATTGATAAGAGCTGTAATGACTAGTTTTTCAGGATAAGATATTAGAATAGAATATTCTAGTGGATATTCTCTGCACTTGTGGGTTTCTTAGGAACATGTCCCATATATAGAAAAAAGAGACAATGATAGGGGAATGCAATTTTCATTTGTAAGAACACACTTTGACAAAAAGATTATCTCTTTCTCGTACTAAGATACAAACACCACATTTTCACTAAGATTCTTATTTATACTATTGCATACTTTTTCATTAGATCCGAGAATAACTCGAATATTTAAGGATTTATTTGTCACTCATCATTGTCAGGAGGAACATCCATCTATTTCATCATTTATTGGGTGAATCATTACTCATATTTACTTAAATATCATTTATTGTTATTCATTGCTATTAAATGCTACATTATTGCCATGCTTATTAGAATAGTTATTGCATGTTGTTATCGCTATCCGACCGAACCCATCTACTATTTATTGCACCTTTGAAAGCTGCATCTAGAGATATTATTGTTAACTAAGTTTAACCCCTAATTACAAAATTTAATTATTTGAACCAAGATCCATATTTTTTGGTCAAACAATTTGGCACTGTCTGTGGGGATTTTCTAGTTTAACTTTTAGTTTCATCTAGATCTACAACTAGCATGGGTCACAAAAAAAAAAACAAGATCTCCTTTCTTTGTGTGCACAAATCCCAACATGACAGGTAACGGGGAAGAAAGGACAAGAACAACAAGTGACCTCCTAACCAACCTTGTGAACGTCATCAAGAAATGTTGTGAAACAGCAGACGAGGGCGCGACGCCCAATGCTTCCCCTAGACGTAATGGGTCGCCGCCCCCTCACTGCATCATAACAAAATCCCGTGGCAGGGGATTTGCCACGTTATGGAAGAAGAGACGCCCCAGCTATAAAAAACTTCCTCAAAGCATAGCTAACAGACACGCTAACCAGCACCCTCAACAAGCCCGCTCGGGACACGAACACAGAAAACGCAAGGACTTGCACGATACAACAAGCAGACGAGCAGTGCAACCAATTGTTTCCTCCAATGACAGGTATCACTCAGAATGTCTTTGATAGTGCATGTTAAAATGCCCTCGCAGCCATTCTAAAAAGGATGGAAGAAATGGAGAATGCAAACAAGGCGCTCCGAGACCAAATTAAAGAACATTAAGAAAGGGTCGATATGCTCCTAAGATGTTGCCAAAGAGGGATGCCGGCCGGTTCGTTGAACAGCCGTACAGTGATGATGCAACCCTACATGCTATACCAAAAACCTTTAAAATGTTGCCTTACCTCAGGATATATGACGGCACAGCCGACCATGAAGATCATGTGACTCATTACGACACCGCCGTAAAAGGCAATGATCTCGCCTAAGAACAAGTATATTCTATTTTGCTTAAGAAATTTGGCAAAACCTTTACCGGAGGGGCATTAACATGGTATTCACAGCTACCAGCACACTCCATAGAGACTTTTGAGGAAATGGCCGACAAGTTCGTAACGGCCCATGCCGGAGCCAAGATGGTCGAGGCAAGAGTGAACGACATATTCGCTATTAAGCAGTCCCTAGGAGAGGGAATAAGGGACTTCCTTTCTCGATTCAACCGATTGAGGTTGACTCTGCCAAACGTATTTGAAGGGATGGCGGTCGCAACCTATCAGATGGGATGAGTAGAGATGGTTCGAGAGCAACTAGAAAATTATTAAGTCTGTTGATGAAGTATCACCCAACCACTTGGGATGAAATCCACAATGATTATTGTGTCGAGGTCCATGCAGATGAAGATGACCTCAACAGACCGACTCACCGGCTAACCTCGGTACAAGATGAATCAAGAAAAGATCGAAGAGACAATGCCAGAAGAGATCATCCAATTCTACGACCTAACATGGAACAACATCAACCATATATGAGGACGGTCGTTACGCTCTCCTCTTGCTACGAAGAAGGTCCATCCAAAATAAGGACGAGAACTCATCGAAATGATCGAGGTATGCTTCCCTTATTATCTGCTCACAATTTTTGTGTGTCACCTAGTCTACGCTTTGAAAAACTTGGACACCGAAAGTGAAGTGGCCGCCGAAGGTGAGATCGAACCCGAACACCAGGAAGTCCGGCACCCTCTACGAGTTCCATCAGGAACGAGGACACTAAATTGAAGATTGCATCGCCCTGAGGCAAGAAATTGTAAACATATTGCGACAAGGGCACCTCAAAGAGTTGATGAGCGACAGGGGAAGAACTAACTTCGCCAAAGGGCGCGAACACCAAGAACCACCAAAACCACCCTTTCTAGCTCGTACCATCACATGATCATCAGCGGCAGTGATGACACTTTTCTCAACAATGTGAAGTCACCACTATCCATAAACTCAAGCGATCTATCACCCGCGGTACGACAAACTCGAAGAAAGTATCATCTTCGACAAGTCGAATGCCGACGATTTGACCTTTCCTCATAATGACACCCTCATTATCACTTTACATATTTTAGATACCGATGTTAAACGTATTATGTTAGATGACGGGAGTGGTGCCTGCATTATCCATCCCTGAGTGCTTACCCAAATGAGACTCGAAGATAAGATAATGTTGTGTTGCATCACGCTAACTGGTTTTAACAATGCGGTTGAACAAATATCCAGGGAAATTACACTCCCCGTTCTGGACGGAGGAGTAACTCTGGAGACAACGTTCCACATCATGGACTAGGACACTACGTACAACGCCATAGTCGGACGACTATGGATACATTCCATGAAAGTCGTCCCCTCCAACTTATACCAAGTAGTTAAATGCCCAACTCCATGGGGGATTTTCTATATATGAGGAGAAAAACACACATCACGAGAATGCTACCGCATTGCCTTAGATGGCACGGCCACCCAATAGAGAAAATACAAAGAAAAAATGGCATAACAATCAACAAGGTCGAGGTCGGAGCAAGAGGAAACAAAGAACGTCATCAATGAACCAGATATGGCTAAAGCCTCTAGTTCGACCATAGAAGACCTTGACCCCATTTAGTTGGATCTCAATGACCACAACAAGAAGTCATATATCGGCTGCAAGCTTCGGGAACCAGGTAAATTCAGTCAATTCTTAACAACTAATGCATATTTGTTTGCTTTCGTCCATGCAGATATGCCATGCATCCCAAAAGAAATCGCCACACACAAATTAAATGTCGACCCACTCCACCCCTCAGTGAGGCAAGTCAGGCATAAATTCAACTCCACAATTAATGACGCAGTGCGCGAGGAGGTGGAAAACTGTTGGAAAATAGTTCCATCAGGGAATCGAAGTACCCCAAATGGGCCGCTGACGTAGTGATGGTCAAAAAGAAGAATGGAAAGTGGCAGATGTGCGTGGATTTCTCAGATTTGAACATGGCATGCCCGAATGATTCGTTCTCGTTTCCACATATCGACCAACTCAACGGCGCAACGGCCGAGCATGAGCTACTAAGCTTCTTGGATGCATACTCAGGATATAATCAAATCCTTATAGAAGAAGAAGATTAGGAAAAATCACGTTCATCACCCGCCAAGGAACATATTGCTATAGGGTCATGCCTTTTGGACTAAAGAACGCATGAGTTACTTATCAAATGTTGGTGACAAAGATGTTCAAGTACTAGATCGAAAACAATGGAGGTATATATAGATGACATGCTTGTCAAGTCCAAAAGGGGAGAAGATCATATCAATCCTTTGAAAGAATTATTCGACGTACTCCAACGGTACAGAATGAAGATGAACCCAGAAAAATGTGCATTTGGTGTAGCCTCGGGAAAGTTCTTGGGATTTTTAGTATCACAGTGATGGATCGAGGTCAACCCCGACCAAATCAAAGCCATCGAGGGGATACCGAAACTCTTGACCACCAAGAAATAAGTCCAAAGGTTTACCGGTCGCATCATCGCGATTATCGTATATGTACCATAAATTCTTCAGCTTAATCAAGAAAGATAACGACCTTGAATGGACTTCCGAATGCGTCCAAACCCTGTGGGAACTAAAGGCATACCTATCATCCCCATCCCTGCTGTCAAACCCAAGCCAGAGGAGCGCCTCCTCGTCTATCTGGCTGTATCCAAGGTAGTTGTAAGCGTAGTATTAATTCTAGAAAACAAAGGTACGCAATCTCCCATCTATTACATTAGCGAAACATTTTTCGGCGGCCAGACGCGGTATCCACACCTCGAAAACTTGGATTTAGGCTTAGTAGTAGCTTCACGAAAGCTGAGACCATATTTCCAATGTCACCCCATCTCGGTCGTCACGACCTTCCCCCTCAGAAGCATTTTACATAAACCCGAACTATTAGGAAGACTGGCCAAGTGGGCCATCGATTTGAGCGAGCACGTTATCACATATCAACCGCGAACATCGATAAAATCACAAGTATTTGCCGACTTCATAGCCGACTTAGCGCAAAGCTAATCTTGAAGTCGAAAGGGAGGCCGTCCAAACCTGCCCCAAACACAAGACCTCTGGGTCCTATACACCGATGGCGCATCCAACGCTTTGGGGTATGGACTAGGACTCGTAATCGAAGTCCCAACAGGCGAAGTGATTCGTCAGTCCATAAGGTGCCCGGATATGACTAACGATGAGGCCGAGTATGAGGCTGTAATTGACTAGCACCCAAATATGAAGCAAAACGGTGGAAATTGCGCTGCGATCCACAACTCATAATCAATAAAGTCACAAGGACTTTTTAAATCAAAGAACAAAGGTTGAAAAGGTACCAGACCAAAATTTGTAAGCTACTGCCCGAGTAGGTAGATGCCCTCGCTAAACTAGTCGCAACCACCAAAAACATCACAGCTGGAGACAAAAACGTGGTCCACCTCCTCAACTCATCACTAGACAAAGTCGAGGTAAGAACCTAACCTAAATTGGGACTGGAGCAATCGTATTGTAGTGTACTTGTAGGACGTCACACTCCCAATCGATAAAAAAGAGGTCAAGAAACTAAGAATGCAAACAACCAGGTACAATTCGTACAAAAGAACCTATGACGGCCCTCTAGCGAAGTGCTTGGGCCCAAAAACAACCCAACACGTCCTAGAAGAATTTCACGAAGGCCATTGCAGGACTCACTCCAGCAACCGGGCACTAGTCAGTTGCCATATACGGGTAGGATATTACTGGCCCACCATGAAAAAGGATGCCGCAGACTTTGTAAGGTGACGCGAGCAGTGCCAAAGGTATGCCTCAATGATCCACAAAATAGGAGAACACCTCCACTCAGTCACATCCCCCTGGCCGTTCATAAAATGGGGAATGTACATCGTGGGCCCCATACCAGTGGGGTGAGGTAATGTACGATTCCTTTTGGTTTTAACTGACTATTTCTCTAAGTGGGTGGAAGCAAGAGCATTCGCCCAAATACGAGAACATGAAGTAATCACCTTTACATGGAGAAACATAATCTACCGATTCAACCTTCTCAAAGAAATCGGCTGTGACAATGGACCCCAATTCACAGGAAAGAAAATTGCCGAATTCTTTGAGAAATGGCATATCAAGAGGATACTCTCAATACCGTACCACCCCGCTGGTAATTGACTAGAAGAATTATCCAACAAGTCAATACTAAACATCATGAAGAAGAAGATCAAAGACACCAAGGGAATATGGCCGAAAATACTACCAGAAATATTATGGGCTTACCGAACAACTCTGAAAACAAGCACATGAGAGACGCCCTACTCTTTGGATTATGGGACTGAGGCAACAATAACAGTCAAGGTCAGAGAAACCAGACTATGGTACTCCCATGAGAGTGGCACGGGTAACGACGAGAGCAGAAGGCAAGAACTCGACGAAGTCGACGAACGAAGAGATATGTCTGTTTGATCAAGAAGCTGAATGGTTTTAAAGACTGACATAGGAAATAAGAGTTGAACCATGTCCATCACTGGAGACATAGACACATGCAGAGTTAAGGGCACATGAGGTGCACAAGAACGAGATAAAGGAAATAAGTGATCTAAAGAGATATCTCCTGATCGAAAAAGTTGCAAATTGAAAAGTAGATGGACTCCTTATTCAGTAAGAACATAATCAAGATAAGGGAGGATTTAGGGAGTTGAGATCAACTAGAACTCTTCCACTAAGGAAGAGTAGCATACGAATTCTAGTGAATTTCTTTGTCTACTAATCATGTATATTGTTAAGTTTTCTTATTGTACAGGTACACAAACGCAAAAGCAAAACAAGAATTGAGAGCAAAATTACCAAAGCGATTTTGCAAGCAGTTCGTGTGAGAATTGAGTGTGCGACTCTGAAGCTACTTGAACAAGCTAGAAGAACCAGTTCCATCTGTTGTCTTTTAGTCTAGTTTATTTGTAGTAGGTGATTAAAAATTGTACCTTTCAGCTTTATCTAGACGCAATTGTAATAGGTACTGAGTGTACAAGTTGTAGTTAACTTGAAGTTTGTCGCAAATAGCTGGAGGCTAGTTTGCCACAAAGGGTCAGAGTTAATCCTTAGGTTTACAAAAAAGTTTATTTTGTAAATGCTGTTTGGCTCATTGATTTAGTGAAGAGTTTGGGAAAATCCTACTAAGAAGTAGGTCGTGGTTTTTTTCACCTTGACTAGTTTTCCAGAAAGGGTTAGAGTTAATCCTTAGATTTAAATAAGAGTTTATTTTGTAAATGTTGTTTGTCTCATTGATTTAGTGAAGAGTTTGGGAAAATCCTACTAGGAAGTAGGTCGTGGTTTTTTCACCTTTTGAGCCAGGTGTTTTCCACGTAAAATTGTTGTGTTCTTTAAATTCTGCATTTATTATTTTGCAAACTGTAGGAGTTGGAACACATAGAAGAACCTGGTCCTTCTATAACTAGTGCACGTGAAAATTGGACACCACACAAATCACCCCCCCTCTTGTGTGGTATTGACATTTAGAACATCAATTGGTATCAGAGCAGGTTATCCTTGAAGAAGCTAACACCTTAGGAAAAGATCAAGATGAGTGCACCACCTGGGAAGTGGGAAGGACAATCAACTACTAGGCCACCACTCTTCAATGGCCAGTATTACTTATGGTGGAAGAACATGATGAAGGATCACTTAATTGGAGAAATCTATGAACTATGGGACATAGTTACTGACGGTCCTTTGGCCACCATGAAGAAGACTGATGAAAGAGTATATGTGCCAAAGACAAGAGCTAACTGCAGTGCTGAAGACTTAAGAAAATAGGAAAATAATTCCAAGGCCAAGAAGTGGCTTGTGTGTGGACTTGGTCCAGATGAGTACAACAGAATTCAAAGCTGCACCACTACCAAGGAAATTTGGGACACTTTGCAAGTGGCTCATGAAGGAACTGCACAAATGAAAAGATCTAGAGGTACATTACTATATTCTCAATATGAGAATTTCTCTATGAAGGAAAGAAAGACTATTCAAGAGATGTACACTAGGTTCACTACTCTGACAAATGAACTAAAATCTATTGGAAGGATTATCCTTGAAGAAGACAAGGTTGAAAAGATTTTGACAAAGGTACTGCCGATCTCTTGGGAGAGTAAGATCACTATTATTCAAGAATCCAAGAACATGGAAACCCTCAGATTGGATGAGCTAATTGGAAATCTCACTGCCTATGAACTTAGAAGGCAAACAATGAAGATGGATTCTCCCAAGAAGGAAAGAAGTCTGGCACTGAGAATCACTGAGGGAACAGATCTGGAGGAAGATGAAATGACTATGATCACCAAGGAATTCAGAAACTATCTCATTAAAAAAAAGGGCATCTCAAAAGGCGGAAACTACAACAAGGCAAAGACACCAGAAAAACCCACCAACGGGGGATGCTACAAATGTGGAAAAACTGATCATCACATCAAGAACTGTCCTCAGTGGGAAGTTGAATGGAAAAGGGAAAGATCTGAACGAAGGAACCGGAAGAAGGAACTGGTTCATCCCAAGAAAAACAAAACATCAACAAAAGCTATGGTTGCTGCTTGGGGAGAAAGTTCAGATGAAGAATCAGATGATGAAGATGGAGATGAGTAAGCACTCATGAAAATTGGTGAATCAGATGAGGAATCAGAGGTTCAAGTGAAAGGGAGCAGTCAAATATGGTACATGGATAGTGGTTGCTCAAAACACATGACTGGCAACAAGGAACAATTCCTTTCACTTGAGAACCTCAAAGGAGGAAATGTCTCCTTTGAAAATGGAAAGAAAGGTGAAATCATTAGGGTTGGTAAGGTAGGTAAGGATGACACACGTTCCATTGAGAACGTTTACTTGATAGATGTCTTGAAATATAGCCTGATTAGTGTGTCACAATTGTGTGACATAGGTAACTTGGTTGCATTCACTTCTACAAAATGCTTTGTATTTAATCTTATCACTGACAAGATTGTTTTGCAGGGAAAGAAAGTGAATAATATCTATATCATAAATCTGTCCACTCTATCAGAAAATGAACTACGTGTTTAAGTGTGCTGGACACTGATCCCCTCCTTTGGCACAAAAGACTTGGCCATGCTAGTCTGAATCAACTCAACAAATTAGTATCCAAGGACTTAGTGATTGGACTTCCTAACATTAAGTTCAAGGAAGATAAAATTTGTGAGGCTTGTGCAAGGGGAAGCAGGTAAGATTATCTTTCAAAAGCAAGAAAATGGTAAGTACCACCAGGACGATGGAACTGGTCCATATGGATCTCTATGGTCCTATGAGAACATTAAGCAGAGGTGGTAAGAGATATGTAATGGTGCTTATTGATGATTATTCTATATTTACCTGGACATTATTTCTAACATCTAAAGATAAAGCATTTGACATGTTTGCTTATTTTGTTAGAAAAATTCAGAAATAATTAGGAAATCAACTTACATCAATTAGGTCTGATCATGGCACTGAATATGAAAATGCTAAATTTGCTGAATTTTGTGATGAGCATGGCATAGATCATAACTTCTCTGCCCCTAGAACTCCACAACAAAATGGAGTGGTTGAAAGAAAGAATAGGACACTAAAAAATATAGCTAGGACTATGCTTCTTTCTAGTAAACTACCTCATAGCTTATGGGCAGAAGCTGTAAACGCTGCATGCTATATCATAAATAGGTGCATGACTAGACCACTTGTAGAGAAGACTCCCTATGAGTTACTTAAAGGGAGAAAGCCCAATATATCCCATCTTAGGGCTTTTGGCTGTAAGAGCTTTGTGCACAACAATGGCAAGGACTACCTAGGTAAGTTTGATCCCAGAAGTGATGAGGGAGTATTCTTGGGATATTCCTCACATAGTAAGGCTTATAAAGTGTATAACAAAAGAACTATGTGTGCTAAAGAGAGTGTGCATGTTGTTTTTAATGAAACTAACATTCTCTCTGAGAGACAGGAACAAGTAGATGAAGAAATTAGGATGGTCAGAAACTTAGACCAAACTGGAGCAACACTGTAGGAAGGAACGGGTGATGGAACAGGTTCATCCATCCCAGGCAACATGCCAGGGGGAACTGAGCAACAAACTAATTTCCAAACCTTATTGGAACTTGTCCCTGATCCTATTCCTCAGCAACAAGACACTGTAGTATTCTTCAAGTAATACCCAGTTGGTTGTAAAACCACACAAATATCAAAGCTCACACCCCATTGAGAACATTATAACTGATCCAACATATGGAATCAGAACCAGATCCTCTTTGAAAAATCTATGTGCGTTTGATGATTTTCTATACTTGATTGAACCTAAAAATATTGCTGAAGCTTTGCAGGATGCAGATTGGGTAAATGCAATGCAGGAAGAACTCAACCAATTTGAAAGGAGACAAGTTTGGCATCTGGTAACCAGACCCCTTGATAGATAAGTGATTGGAACAAAGTGGGTATTTAGAAACAAACTTGATGAAAATGGAACAGTCACAAGGAACAAGGCAAGATTGGTGGTTCAAGGATACAGTCAGGAGGAAGGAATAGACTATGATGAAACCTTTGCCCATGTGGCAAGGTTGGAAGCAATTAGGCTCCTCATAGCCTTTGTTGCTTACATGGAATTCACCCTTCACCAGATGGATGTCAAGAGTGCCTTTCTAAATGGCTATCTCAAGGAAGAAGTGTTTGTAAAGCAACCTCCAGGGTTTGAAAACAAGGAGAATCATGATCATGTGTACAAGCTGGACAAAGCACTGTATGGACTCAAGCAAGCTCCAAGGGCATGTTATAAAGTCTTTCAAAATTCCTGCTTGAACATGACTGCAAGAGAGGTAAACTTGATAGCACTTTATTCTTGAAGAAAAAAGATAAAGATCTCTTGGTAGTGCAAATATATGTAGATGACATAATCTTTGGGGCAACTTCTGAATGGCTCAGTAAAGAATTTGCTAAACTGAGTGAATTTGAAATGAGCATGATGGGTGATCTTAAATTATTTTTAGGCTTACAAATTAAACAAAATTCAAATGGAACTATGATCCATCAACAAAAATATGTGAAAGAATTGCTCAAAAGATTTAAAATGGAAGACTCAAAGGAAATTGACACTCCTATTGCAACAACCACAAAACTAGACGTAGATGAACCTGGTTCATCTATCGATCAAAAGTTGTATAGGGGGAATGATTGGTTCATTGTTGTATCTTACTGTCAGTAGATCTGACACTGTCTTCAGTGTAGGGCTTTGTGCAAGATTTCAGGCTAATCCAAAGGTATCACATTTAACTGCGGTGAAGAGAATCTTGAGATACCTTAAAGGCACCACAAACCTCAGTCTTTGGTATCCTAAAGGTAGTAATTTTGATCTGGTAGGATATGTTGATGCCGACTATGTAGGCGTTTTGGTAGATAGAACGAGCACTTCAGGTATGACACACTTTCTGGGTTCATGTCTTGTGTCCTTGGCCACCAAAAAGTATAATTTTGTGGCTCTATCTACTGTTGAGGCTGAGTATGTGGCTGCAACCTCATGTTGTTCTCAGCTATTATGGATTAAACAACAATTGTTGGAATTTGGTTTAGAGATTGGTTGTATCACTATATTTTGTGATAACACTAGTGCTATCAGTATGACAAAGAACCCCATTCATCATAAAATAACAAAACACATAGATGTTAGACACCATTTCTTAAGAGATAACTATGAGAAGGGAATGATCTCTATTGAATTATGTGTTACTGATAAATAAATTGCTGACATCTTTACTAAAGCACTAAGTAGAGAGAATTTGAAAGGAACATGTTAGAGTTAGGGATGATTAAGATCACCTAATTGAACAAGTTCAAAATAAAAATGAAAAAAATGAAAAAGAATTTTTTTTTGGCTAGGAATTTTGAAATTTATGTAAATAATCAGAATAATCATTGCTCAGTTTCATGCTATAAACAACATACTCTCTTGCCATATGTTAATATGACTCCTTGGTTACTAATGATGTTTTTCTATTTTCTGAAAATTGAGGCTTAATCAAGAGATTCTAACAAGATGAACTTGGTTCATCGCTGTTGGTTCATCTGACAGACGGGGTATGTGCTCGCCACTAAACACATATTGAATTATTAATAGTTAATAATGAGAAGGACTCTATCTATAGCAAGATCTTTTAAAAATCTAGTCCTTATCCTAAATTTGAACCTGGTCCAAAGAGTCCAATCAAATTCAAAAGGCCTAGATTATAGGGTAGTCATAACCGTCACTTTTCACCTGACACTCCTGAACCGATTAGACTTCCTCTTGACCCAAATTACACTCGTTGTGTATTAATTAACCAAGTCTTTAAAAATCCATCATCACTTCTCTAATTATTCATTCACTTTTCTTCCAAAAAGACATAACCCTCGAAACCCTTTCAACCTTCTGCTCTAACACCTTGATCCTAATCTTCTTAATTTTCTTCAACAAAAATCATCACCATGGCTAACACACCACCTCGTGCTTCATCTTCCTCCGCCACACCTGAATACAGTATCACGCTCGAAGATACTGGTTCCATGCCCTCTCAATCAAACTCTTCCACCCTATCTCAATACCATCCCACCTCCCCTCAAAACAATCTTGTTCCGTCTCCTCCGCTTAACCCCGTTGTTCAACCAAGCCCTAATACAGACCCCAGGAAAAGACGTGTCAAGATGCTCGCCAGAAAAAAGTAGCTACTGGCTCTCTAGCTAAGAAACTGAATGCTAAGCTTCAAGCCAGCCAGGCTCAAGAATTAGAGAACTCCAATGACTCCTTCAAGTCAACAACTGATAGGGAAGCAACTGGTTCATCTGAATTTTAACAGGTATCATCAACTCCTAAAACTGGGTCTCAGTCAGAACCCGTCATTTCTGAAAATAGGTTTGTTCTGATTGGGTCTGTGGTGGATGTGGAAGTTCCTGATAGGCGACGAAGAGGTGGTAAAAATAAAACTGTGAAAGAAAATGAGAGAGATGGAGGAGGAAGTACTGTGAGGGGAACATGGGTAGAAGGTACTCCATTGGCAATTTGTGGTACTGCACCAGTGGTAGTTGAAGAAGGTGCCAAAGACTTAGGGGGAAGTAACTCAAGAGAGGCTGCTGAGGGGTTAGAAAATCTTCGACATGCTACTGATGAACCTGGTTCATCCATTGAGAAAACTTTGGCTGACCTTATGAGAACGTTAGGGGAGAGTTATAAACCCAAAAAGAAGAGGACACCCAAGACTAAGAAGGCTGAAACTCCAGTGGCGAGTAAGAAGAGAAAAGTCACTCCCTCTTCTGAAACTTCTATTCCTAGAGGACGTACTACAAGGAGTGCAATTAGGCAGAGTGAAGAGGAGTTGCAAAAAGCTTTGAAGGAGAGTAGGAGAAAGAAAGCTGAAAAGGGGAGGGCTAAGGTGTTTGAGCCCGTAGAGGCTGTTGAGATTGAGGAGATGGACCTGGTCCATCAAGAGGAACAGATGGCAGACGTTGAGGTTCAGACACCCAAACCAAAGAAGGCCAAGACTTCATCCAAGAAGTCCGCATCTGTGTCTGCTACACCCTCAACTGTTGTTAAGAGGACTAGGTCTACAATGAAATCGAAGAAAGTTCAGATTGATGAAGATGATGAGTGGAGTGGTGAAGAAGCAGAGGATTCTTGTGGAGAGAAAGACAATTTGAAAAAAATTGGGAAGCGCACAATTCTGAAGGGAAGACTGTTGAGTCTTCAGTCAGCTCTACTAGATGCAGTTGCCCAGGACTTGGAGGAGTCTGGCATGGTCTACCTATTGGAAACTTTGGAAGTGTAGGGATGGAAGGACATGGTCCTTCAGTTAGACGGCAGGCTGGCCAGAAGTGAGATTGTAGAGTTCATGGCCAATGTTGAGGTCAAAGATGGCAGGTTTTTCAGTCAGGTCAAGGGGACCAGAATCACCTTTGATTCCATAGAGATGGGCGACATCCTTGGGATACCTTATGAAGGTTATGATGATTATACGAGGCAGAAGTGGCCCAAACTGGATGGTCTTCCGTATGCACTGCAAATTACCAGGAGGTTCAGTGAAAATGTTGAAGAAGTGGAACCAAGGGTTGTGTACAAAAGCGAGATGAAGCCCCAGCACAAGGTGGTGTTTGAGTTCATCAACAAATGCGTATTGTCCAGGCAAGAGAGAAGGCACATAGAAAACTATATAGATTTAACCCTCATGGAGTTCCTGGACAGTGGAAGGCAAATCAACTGGCCCTATTTCATTATTCAGTTGATGGACAGGGTGGTAAATGGCTCCAAGGCCCATGCCATCCCATATGGTTTCATCCTGACGACTGTGCTGGCTCACTTCAAAGTGCCCCTGAAGAAGGCAGAAATGGCCACTATCAAGGACCATTTTGGGAAGAACACGCTTCTTGCATGTGAATATATTGTGAGTGTTCCTGACAATGAACCTGGTTCATCCAGAAAAATGCTTGTGAACAACAAGGTCAGGGCGCTTGTACATGAATGAGGGGTTAAGGATTCTGAAATTCTTTGACTGAAGACCCGCCTTGCAGAGGTTGAGGCTGAGAGAGATACTCTCAAAACTGAACTGGCCAAAGAAAGGGAGAAGAATGAAGGGATTCTTCAAAATATTCTCTCCCTTCTCCAAGCAACAAACCCAACCTCCACCCCTTCCCAACCTTAGGTGTCCAGTGACCTGTCTTCACCCCTCTATAACCCAGATTCAGGATTTTGTTTTTGTTTATTTTGCTCATGGTAGTAACTGTTTTCTATTTCTTTGTGTGTTTGGTGGTTGAACTATGCATCTATCAATAGATTTTACTGTTTCTGCTCTTATTTTTGTCTCACTTTCTTTGATAGTTTGCATTTTTGGTTCACTATTGATGATTAATCCACGTTTGCACTTGCAGTTTCCCTAGTGGCCATGAGTAATTCTTATAAAATTCTTGTAATCCTAACACTTTGCAACTTTTCGATGATGCCAAAAGGGGGAAGATGGGCTATACTTTGAATATGTGATGTTTATAACCTAATGAATCTCGTTCTTTATGATGAATTCTTAATACTCTAAAAAGTGTCAATGTTGGATTAAAGTGGTTACAGGCCTAAGCACAGAGTTTGTCATCATCAGAAAGGGGGAATTTGTTGGATCAAGAAGCTGAATGGTTTTGAAGACTGACAAAGGATCTCAGAGTTGAACCAGGTCCATCACTGGAGACATAGACACATGCAGAGTTAAGGGCACATGAGGTGCACAAGTAGGAGATAAACAAAATCTGTGATCTAAAGAGATATCTCCTGATTGAAAAGGTTGCAAATTGATAAGGAGATGGTGTCACGCCCCAAACATGGGGAGGCGTGACTGGCACCTAGTGCCGCACTGGCCCGAGCGAACCACTCCGTGACTTTATTTTTCTTCTAACTATCATGAGCCAACATTGACACAACTTGTAATGTATAACTATAAGTGGAAAAGACATACTGAACTAATGAACCATCTTTCTTAAACATGAATACGTATGGGCCGTCAAGGCCTCTGACATACTGTACAAAATGAACCTCTGTCTACAAAGCCTCTAAGATTATTTGACATCAAATGAGACATGGTACCGGCCTACCCATAAGTCTGTAGCAAAACTATGACACGATGACTCATAGACTCGGTTGCACTCCGAATGAGGTGGAGTCTTATTGATCCTTCGCTGAATGCCAATCTCGTCTACTATGAGGGCTCGTCAAACTGGTTATCTATACCTGCAGGCATGACTGCAGTATCCCCAACGAAATGACGTCAGTACGAATAATGTACTGAGTATGTAAGACGGAAAAATATAAATAAGAACAATAATGTAAAGAGAGATGTAGGAGATACAACCTGTAGCATCTGAGTGTCTCTAAGAGATAGTAACATGAAATGCGTGATACATATATATACATAATCTTGTAAGAACATCCGCCTCTGTGGGCATCATCATCATCATATCATACCCGGCTTCAAAGAGGACTCGGTAAAAACGTACCCGGCCACGTGGAGCTCGGTAAACCCAACTGATCAGTGGTTGCACAATAGGTGCCATACCCGGCCGACTATAGCGCGGCTCGGTAGAGTAAAATAGTTACTATATATAATGCATACTGGACTCATGGAATCACGCTCTAAACCTTTCGGAGTGACGTAAGGTAGTTTCACCTTCTATTAACATTATGGACATCATACCATGAATATGAACTTCACTAGGATTCAAGGATCATACATACTTTCTTAGAATAACTTTGTAAGGAAAGAACAACATGAACAACCTTAGTTGCTAGGAGTAGATTCATTATGAAATAGCATATCGTTTACGTTCGTTTCACTTTAAATCATGCCAAAAGAATGAAGGAAGTAACTTAACTTACCTGGATTAGGAAAAAAGTTGTATGATATTCTAGTACCTCCAGCACCTGGGTCATTTATCTCAGATACCAAAAGCTTCTTCCTTGCTCTTAATATTCCTACAGCTTTACGCCAGAACAAAAAGCCAATCGCCTTCAGCGATTGAATAATGAAATCTCATCATCTCCATGGAGGCACTCGACTAAGAGACCTCGGAGAAATCGGCACACCAAAAGTAAGCATAGTTCAATCATAACGTTAACCTTCTCATGTCACCAACTTCAACTATCAAATTTACTCACCTTCAAATTACAAAGTGATTTCCTTTGAATCACTGCCACTAACTAACTAAAAGGTAAAGGTACGCCCACTCAAGCACACAAAAACCAAGTATCACATAAGTTAGCACTCCACCTAAATACAAGATTGATGTGCTGAAAATAGCTGTAGTTGAAAAACTGCATACCATTGGCCTCCTCTCTTAAAGATGAGATGTGCTTCAACTACTAAGTAAAGAATGCAACATGAAACCAAGTGTAGAAGGACCCCTGCAGTATCCATTAATAAGGTGTACACACAAACAACTCGCCACCTATTAATAAATGTTTAAGAGTCAAATCTCTTAGGAAGTGGCTTGCTGCTACGTGGGGAGGGGTGGGGTGGGGTGGGGTGGGGTTGTAAATCTTTAACCACTAATTTATTAATTAGGTAATGTCCCCGATAATTAATCAATTACCCATAAAATTAAAAATTATCTCAAATTACTTAAAATTTTACGTATTTTTAATATATTTTATACACCGTGCTATTACGGTCGTGTGGTACATTCGATATTATGAACTTACAAGATACGAATATATGTGATGTACTCATAGTATTTGTATTTACATAATATCTTTCGTAATTGTTATTATATTAACATACACATTATAATAGTTCACTCTTTAGTACCAACACAAAACGTATAACAATTTTACACTTCTCATGTGTTTGTATTTCAAATTATACATGGTAGTGTATATTTTTAAGGTTAATAGTTTCTTGTAATGTGATAAATCACTAATATATTACAACTTTAGTACTGCTTTCTCCAATTGACTTGAAACAAAAGAAGTTTTACAGTATAAAATAAATTCATACATTATTATTTTATTAAAATATCCATGTAAAATACATATGTACTTTCTCAACTTATAATCTTCTTAAATCTCATATAAAGAGTATAAATTTTTGTATACTCAATCTTAAGTGGTAAAAAAAAGAAAAGATAACCTTCTTTTCTTGTGGAAAAAAAGAAGAAATAATTCATATCTTTACAATGAAGAATATCTCATAAACTTTTCTCATATTATGTGTATAATTTAAAACATATTCGAAAGTAGTAATATTAATAACTATATAAAACCATTTTTTTTTCAAACTATTATTCTTTTTTTTACAAAAATGTTCCACTAATACCATATATATATATAACGGTATTAGGATTGTTAAACTTATGGGGTATAACAGATGGACTTCTTATTCAGTAAGAACAGAATCAAGATAAGGGAGGATTTAGGGAGTTGAGATCAACTAGAACTCTTCCACTAAGGAAGAGCAGCATCCGAATTCTAGTGAATTTCTTTGTCTACTAATCCTATATATTGTTAAGTATTCTTATTGTACAGGTACGCACACAAACACAGAAGCAAAACAAGAGTTGAGAGCAAAATTACCAAAGCAATTTTGCAAGCAGTTCGTGTGAGAATTGAGTGTGTGACTTTGAAGCTACTTGAACCAGATAGAAGAACCAGTTTCATCTGTTGTCTTTTATGCCTAGTTTATTTGTAGTAGGTGATTACAAATTGTACCTTTCAGCTTTATCTAGAAGCAATTGTAATAGGTACTGAGTGTTCAAATTGTAGTTAACTTGAAGTTTGTCGCAAATAGCTAGAGGCTAGTTTGCCATAAAGGGTTAGAGTTAATCCTTAAGAGTTTATTTTGTAAATGCTGTTTGGCTCATTGATTTAGTGAAGAGTTTGGAAAAATTCTACTAAGAAGTAGGTCGTGGTTTTTTCACCTTTTGAGCAAGGTGTTTTTCATGTAAAATTGTTGTGTTCTTTAAATTCTGCATTTATTATTCCGCAAATTATAGGAGTTGGAACACAGAAGAACCTGATCCTTCTATAACTAGTGCACGCGAAAATTGGACACCACACAAATCACCCCCCTCTTGTGTGGTATTGATGTTTACAACATCAATGCCTACATAAGAATGGTCTCCTAAAAGCAACAAGTAGAATGCTATTGCAATAAGAAATCAAAGGTCAGGCCACTCAAAGTCAGGGACTACATACTGAAAGCTAAAACTCAAGTGAGCAAAGATTCCAGGAAAGGCAAGCTGGGAACAAATTGGGATGGTCCATATAAAATAACAGTCGAAGCAAACAAGGGTTTGTTCCAACTAGAAACAGTGGAAGGAAAGCTACAACCAAACAATTGGAAATTAGCCACCTCAAATACTTCAACTTCTGAGAGAAAAAGCATCCCCTAAGCCGTACTCTTTTTTCCCTCACTTGAGTTTTGTCCCATTTTGGGTTTTCTCAAGGAGATTTTTAATGAGGTGGCGAAGGGAACGTTTTGAGTCGAAGTACACGAAGGAAGGGCTGTGGTTACTATTTCATTGCTCGACCTCTCACTACTCTCTAGATTTACCAATGAAGGGACAAGATAGACTGGGGCTGGAACCAGTTTTTATCAAGGGGTGTCAAAATATAAATAATTAGATACATCAAAAAATTAAGGGGAGTCAATGTATAATAAATATACATAATAAAAAAAATATCTAGCAATATCGTGTAATTTTCCAGCGAAGAGGTGTCGTTGACATCCCTTGGTTCAATGTGGCTCCGTCACTAACAGGAACTCCAACAAATACCCAAAAATTTGTAAATTTCTCCAAGTATGTAACAAAAGTAACAATGTCAAGGCCATAAACTTTACACTTATCATCACATCTTTCTCGCATTCAGGTTATATTCGACATCACTCGAACTATCACCTACCAGCCCTCGGTCATAATTAAATTCAGGTTATGTTCGACCTTGTTCGAACTAACACCTACTGGTCCTCGTCCATAATTAAATTCAGGTTATGTTTGACCTTGTTCGAACTAACACCTACTGGCCCTCGACCATAATTAAATTCAGGTTATGTTCGACCTTGTTTGAACCAACACCTACCGGCCCTTGGTCATAATTAGATTCAGGTTATGTTCGACCTTTGTTCTAACTAATACATACCGGCCCTCGACCATAACTAAATTTAGGTTATGTTCGACCTCGCTCGAACTAACACCTACTGGCGCTCGGCCATAATTAATTCAGGTTATGTTCGACCTTGTTCAAACTAACACCTACCGGCCCTCTACTATAATTAAATTCAGGTTATGTTCGACCTTGTTTGAACTAACACATACCGGTCCTCGGCCATAATTAAATTTAGGTTATGTTCGACCTTGTTCGAACTAACACATACCGACCATAATTAAATTCCGGTCATGTTTGACCTTGTTCGAACTAACACGCACCTGCCTTCGGCCATAACTAAATTTAGGCTATGTTCGACCTTGTTCACCGGTCCTCGTCCGTAACTTAAACGAAAGGTTATGTTCGACCTCGCTCGAACAAACACCTATCATTCCTCGGCCACAATTTAACGAAAGGTCACGACCAAACAAGTCGACGACCTCGACCATGTTTCAACGCACAAAGAAAGAGCAAAGACAGCCAAGCAACAAAAGCAAAATATATACAAATACAGAAAACAAACCACATGAAAAGAAGCAAATGTAGAGAACAAATTTGGCATTTCATACTTAAAACCTTTTTTTACAAAGGCTAGTGAAGACGCTGCCAAACATACACAAAAGTTCATAGAAAAAAGAGAAGAATAAAAACTACTGATCACCATCATCATGACCTTCAACGCCTTGGCCACCGATGCCCTCGCCATCTTAATC
Source organism: Nicotiana undulata (assembly GCA_005239495.1). NCBI lineage: Eukaryota > Viridiplantae > Streptophyta > Magnoliopsida > Solanales > Solanaceae > Nicotiana > Nicotiana undulata. The sequence goes on along the minus strand of ML253571.1, from coordinate 116,862 downwards.
CCTCTCGCCACTGTTGCCTTTGCCCTCCGGATATGTGGTATCGTACCAGGTGTCTGATATTTAGCTTAACCTATATATATATATATATATATATATATATATATATATATATATATATATATATATATGTATGTATGTATGTATATCGCCTTATATTTACTCTTGTTTGTGGATTTTTTTATGTCAATTGAGTCGATTTATGTTAATTCGGGTGTTTTTATGTGTAGGAATCATCCAGAAGCAATTGGGGGAGAAATGTGCGAAATTAGAGCCAAAACAGACGAAAAAAGAGGAAGTGCGATTTTCAGCGCCCCACGCCACCTGTGGCGCCCCAAATAGTGTACTTAACAAACCAACGCCAGGGCTAGTGTGGGGCGCTGAGCTAGACGCTGGTGACGTGAATTACGTCGAACTTTTCCTAGGACAAGGTTATTTCGGCCCTAGACTTACCCAACACATATAAAAGAAAGACTAAGCCTATTTTTAGAGAGGAGACGCGACTTTGAAGGAGAATTGATGTGGAGGAAGACACACCACGCTTGGAGGAGGCTTTCAACTAGTTCTTCTCCTCTTCTCTTCCTTTATCTCATAGTTTATTAGTTCTAAAGTTGTTGGGGTACTATATAAACGTTGTAGTTTAAAGTTTGAATTGTTCTTATTATTTATCATACTGGTTTATTTATTCAATCTTGCGCCTAATTATTCGATTGCTTGATCACTAATTGAATACTATCTATGAATCTAGGATTGAACTCGGGAGAGAGAATTCTAGATTGCATATAAGATTGAGTAGAGCAAGATCTTAACTCTGGG
>ML253571.1:88056-115933 GCA_005239495.1 Nicotiana undulata | reverse complement strand
TGGGGGGGGAGGGATTTGCGGTTAGGATAGGAACCTTGCTTGGTTACTATACACGAATTATTGATGTGTTCTTGTTAATTCTAATTCCATAGGAATATAGTCATTAGATTAGCTTGAATAGGCGAATAGTATTTTGGAAGAAGGCTACGAGCAATATTAACCCTGTCAACCATAAACCAGATAAATTAATTAGACGATTTAAGTGGAAAACTCAACGGGATTTTTAGCTAACCCATAGCTCTAGAATATAAACTCACATTGATACCGTCTTTAAGCTTGTCGTTGTTTTCTTTAATCTCTTAATTTTTTATTCTAGATTAGTTTTAGTTAAATATTCATACGTTAGGATTCGCTTGAATAGATTAATTATTTGGGTTTAATTTAGTTGATAGTTAATCACAAGTCTCAGTGGGTACGATATCTGGACTTACAATTCTTTATTACTTGTACAACCACGTATACTTGCGTGCGTGTTTGGGAAAACAGCAGCCTCTTCAAGTTGATCTACACATTCCTTATTGCCTTCGCTGGCCTCAAGCGTAAAAAGGATCATACCCACAAGCAAGTCGAGCTTCGCGAGCTTTTACACGAACACCTTCAGGGGCAGCATCAGAGATGAACCTTGCCGCATGCAAATCTCAAAAGATATCTAACTGGGCTTCGACATGAATCCACTCCTCATATAAATGCCGAGGAACGTTGGAAAAATCCGAAGTGCGGGAAGAGGAAAGCTGCACCAGTAATTGGGCCTTCTCGGCCTCCAAAGAAACCACTCGATCATGGAGAATAAAGTTCTCTCTTTCCAACTCCCCATATCCTTTAATCAATTCGTTCTTCCTTGAGCCTGGTAGTCGTTATGTCATTGTCCCGCTCAGAATGGAGAGTTCGAATCACCACCTCAAGGGACTCCGCCTTATTTAGAGCCTCCGACTGTGTCACCTCTTCCTTCTCCAGCTCTTCCATTTTCTTGACAACTTCACCATTAAGAACCTCTATCTGAAGCTGGCATTCTTTCAATTGTATGCGCAGTTCGACCACTTGTGCTTGAAGGTCACCGCACTGTGCCTCCTCCACGGCTCTGCCGACCTCAAGTTCCTGTTCCCTACTCCTCAACCTCCCTTCAAGGATGCTACAGTTCTCGATGACTGTCACCAGCTCATCATCCTTCTCCTTCAACTCATCACGAAGGGCCTGCATATTGCCGCCCTCACCAAACCACCTGCGATACTCCCGGTACTTGCCACGGTACTCAAAATATTTGTTTTTCAGCCTCACGAATATTTCCCTATGCTTCTCCTCCCTTCCGGCACCTTCAATCTCCAAAATCACAGTTTGGAATAACAAACAGAAAAAGAAGTAAGGCAAAAATGAAAACGCCCCTGCTAACAAAGGCAAAAAAGAAAAGGACAAAACACTAAACACTCACCCTAAGAGCAAAGCTGACTATGCTCCTAAACAAGGTGACATCGTCCAATTCTTTGAGGGTCTTACCCTCTATTTCAGAGCAAAGAGATCCGAGGGAGGGAACCACATTCTTCGTGTTTCAACAAATCACGATTCATATGGATCACAATGGTTTTCGTAGACCCCTCCAACCTTACCTTGTATGCCCCTCCAACCTTACCTTAAGTCCTCATAGACCCCTCCATCATTATCAGGTTGTCCCCATCAACGTCCGAACCTAATTCACCGCCTTCCTCGGAAACACGTTTACCTCTCTCGTTGGTCGGCAAAGACGTATCAGTAGCCAGTTGGGAATTCGATGCCTCCTCTCACCTAGAAGTATCGAGAACTTTAGCAGGCGATCCCTCCATTTCCGCCACTGTAGAAGGAATATCTACTTCGGTTTCCTCCAACCTCTGAGTCTCAGGCTTTGGATCGATGTCATCCCTAATGACAATGATCACCGTATCGCATAGTGAAAAGTTACCCACCATTGAGTCAACAGCCCAGGCGACCCCGTCGCCGGCATCTACAAATCTCTTACAGGGCATCAAATCCCCCTCATCCCACACAAGTTCATCATTTTCAACTATAAGACGATATATGGGAGAGACTGAGGTCTCCGTTATCGAATTCCCCACGTTCGTGGAAGGAGCAGGACCAGACGTCGCAACATGAGGGGTTGAGGCGTGAGCTAAAATAGCCGCCTTTGTAGATGGAGCGGAAGCCAAGGGCGCATCAGCTTTTCTTTTTCGGAATGAAGGGGTGGGAGCTCTTGACCTCCTCGAAGGTCCCCTGGCCGAAGCTACGAAAAACACATGAAAAAGGAAAGGTCAACAAAGTAAACGGAAAGAAAAGAAACCAAGACTCCAACAAAACAAGGGACTTACCGGTCGAAGGGGGAGCCGACCCAAACCTTTTGAAGAAGCCCGGCCACTCATGGATCCCCAGGATGTGAGGGAGGAAATGGCTAAACAAATCGGATATGTCTTCGACCAAAGGAGGATGCGAGATATTGGCTGCGCCAAAAAGAAAAAGAACCAGTAATCAAAACCCACAACCAAGCAAGGGAGAAAAATCAGACACATACGAATGAGGAAACTAGGTACTTACGAGTGCAATTCCAAACCTCGGGAAAACCATCGACGTTGGCCACTACGTCTTCGGTTCTGAAGAAGTAGTTTAACCAAAATTTCCAATTAGACTTTTCATCCATATTCACTACCAAACACTTGGCTCCTCGATGGCGAAGGTTTATATCGTCCCCCTGTAAAAGCTAGGGGCGAACAAGTGTATCAAATGCCGAAGTGAGAGTTCGACCCCGGACAACTCGACAAATTTGGTGAGCATCCTTATAAGCTTATAAACATATGGGGCGAGCTGGGCCGGGAAAACTCCATAATAGCAACAAAATTCCTATGCCGGCGAAAGAAGAGGGAGAGTATAGCCGACATGGAAGGGGTAGTCGCAGCAGGCGCAGTATCCAGGGCGATGGACCTGCACCGTATTCCACCCAGTTGGGATTAATTCAAGGTAATCGGGGATGCCGTACTTAACCCTATGTTCTCCCAATTCCTTCTCTGTCATCGCTAACCGAAAGGTCTCAGGGTCGGTATCAGGGGATTTCGAGAAGTCAGACATGGTGTCAAGATTGCGAGGAATTATCTCCTCCACCAAAGGGAAGCCTCCATCCTCGACGGTGGCAGGAGCATTTCCCTCATGATGAGGGTGCGCCATCGCTAAAGGGACCAACTCACTTCCATCACTAGACTCGAAAAGGTACGTTAGTCATGTTTTATCAGAAGAAAGGGAAGCATCAAGCGATTCATAATCGAAAACAATGAAAACCCCTGGAACAGAGAGAAAAAATGACAAGTCAGAGAAAAGAAAGAAGGAGATATGGGGTTCCAGAGCAGAAAGTTTTGAAATTTCAAAATTACACCCTAACACCTCTATTTATAAGAACTTGGACACAACCGAAAATGGTTCACCATTACTGGCGCCGTAATCGAAGCGAAAGATTCAATCAAGGGATGCATGCAAAATGAAGCAACACAATGGGAAGATGCGTCATAATGACACATGACGTCATCCTAATTTGCGGATAGCCCAACTCCAATAAACCAATCGGGAAAATCGAGACGTTTTGAAATAAGTGGTCCGCATAGGGCCACGTTACCGATTCGCCATGACCACCACAACCTAAATTGCTCGCTCAATTGTTTCGACCATAACGAGAAAATCCGCTCATCGACTCTACTTGAAGCCGGTCTCAATAAGCGGAGGGACTAACTGTATGAGTCAAAATCTTTCTCTAGAGTATTTACGCCAAGATAATACTAAGGGAAAATTTCTCAAGTCGTCGTCGGCCGAAGTGACTCAAGAAGCAACAAATTCATTGGTCGACTTGTGGACAAGAGTCGTGGTCGATATGTCAACAAGGGTCGAGGTCGAATATCGTTGATAAGAGTTGTAACGGCTAGTTTTACAGGATGAGATATTATAAGAGAATATTCTAGTGGATATTCTCTGCACTTGTGGGTTTCTTAGGAACATGTCTTATATATATATATATATAGAAAAAAGAGACAATGAAAGGGGCATGCAATTTTCATTTGTAAGAACACACTTAAACAAAAAGGTTCTCTCTCTCGTGCTAAAATACAAACACCACATTTTCACTAAGATTCTTGTTTATACTATTCTATACTTTTTCATTAGATCTGAAATAACTCGAATATTCAAGGATTTGTTTGTTACTCATCATTGTCAGGAGGAACATCCATCTATTTCATTCTTTATTGGGTGAATCATTACTCCTATTTACTTAAATGTCATTTATTGTTATTCATCGCTATTTTTTTTTGGTAACTAAAAACTTTTATTACCAAGTAACAAATTTACAATGTTTTTATGTAGCTTGTTCTGGACATACATCCCAGACTAAGCTACTTCTTCTTTCTATGATTTCTATATCCTCATCTATACATTAATCTAAAAAATAGTATATGAATTCAACTCTATCAACTTTTTCCCCAGACATTTCTTTATACTTCCTCTGCCGTGAATATCTTGTACTAATCTCCTAGTAATTTCTTCAGTAGTACTTTCAGTTTCTTTGAAAATCTGTGTGTTCCTTTCTTGCCAAATATAGTATATGCTTCCGATCAACACCATTTTATATATTTCAGCCGCTGCACTCTTTCCACGACAGTATTGCTCAGCCCATTGCAGCTCGTTCTCCCAATCCATAACTGGTCTAACCACTTTAATCCACCTTAGCATAGCAGTCCATATTTTCCTTGAGAATGGACATATAAAGAATAAGTGATCAATAGTCTCTACCTCTATCTTGCACAATGGACATGTTTCATCTTCTATACAGCCCCAACTTTTCAATCTATCTCGTGTTTGAAGTCTTCTGCGAGCTGCCAAATATCCCACAAATATCCATTTTGGTAAGCCTGCATTATTCCAAATGATCTTTCGCCATGTCACTTTGATGTATTCTCCTCTTTCCTTCAGGTACATATCTTTCACATTAAAGCTCTGCATTCTAAGTACATCCTCTTCTGAGTAGCCAGCTTCTTCAAAGTACTTCTTAGCTTTGAATTTTTTTTGGATCACCCATGAAGCCTGCTTTGGTTCAGTCCCCCAGCCAGGGTTGCATTTTTTGTAGTAAACATGAATCCATTGTACCCATAGCTTGTCCTTCTTTTTGCACAAATTCCATAATAGTTTGCACATTGCAGCTTTGTTCCATGTGCCTATATCCATCAAGTTCAATCCTCATGCTACCTTTGGATAACACAATTTGTCCCATGCTATGAGTGCCTTCTTTGTATTCTCCACATTTCCTGTCCATAAGAATTTCCTGCAAATACTCTCAATTAATTGTATGAGCTTCTTAGGTAGTAAGAAGATTTGAGACCAGTACACTTGAATCGAAAACAGTACACTTTTAATAAGTTGTACTCTTCCTGCATACGTTAGGATTTAGCAGTCCATGACTTGATTCTCCCTACCATCTTCTCAAGTAAAGGTTGATACTGTAACATTGTCATCCTCTTGGTACTCAAAGGTACTCCCAAATATCTCACTGGGAGTGTCCCTTTGGTGAACCCCAACATTTTAAAAATCTCCTGTTGGATATCATCTCGAACCCCACCAAAATATATTGAACTTTTCTCTGTATTTGCAATTAAACCTGAGGCTTGTGAAAACTCTAGAAAGCACTGATACAACATCTTCACAGACACATAATCACCTCGGCAGAATAATAGGAGATCATCAGCAAAACTAAGTTGAACTATGTTCAACTTAGCATATTTTGGATGAAAGTTGAAATCTGGACATCTCCTTAAAGTCTTCAGCAGTCTTGTAAGATATTCCATTGCTAGAAAAAATAGATAGGGAGATAATGGGCCACCTTGCCTCAATCCCTTCCTTGATTTAAAGGGTACTGAATGTTAGCCATTGATAACTATGGAATATGATACACTTCTCATGCATATCATAATCCAATGTACAAACTATCCTGGCAATTGTATACTCCTTAACACCTGCTCCATATAGTCCCACTCAATAGAATCGTATGCTTTTTTCATATCTACTTTTAGCATGCACCTAGGAGATATACCCTTCCTGCTATATCCTTTGACAAGTTCATGACTCATAAATATGTTATCATTGATCAATCTCCCTGGTACAAAAGCTGATTGGCTTTCATCTACAATATCATTCATTACACCTTGCAACCTGTTTGTTAGTAACTTTGAAATTATCTTATAGAGAATGGTGCAACAATAAATTGGCCTGAACTCAGACACCCTAGTTGGATTAGGAACCTTAGGAATTAATGTCACTGTAGTACAGTTGATTGGTTGATATAGTTTTCCATCTGAGAAGAACTTCATCACTACTTCACTGATCTTTCCTCCAACCACTGGCCAAGCTCTTTTGAAAAATAGTGCATTAAAACCATCACAACCTAGTGCCTTGTCGTCCCTTATTCCCATCAGTGCTCTATGTATTTCCTCTTTTGTTACATTTGCTATCAACTGCCTCTGTTGCTGTCTGTTGATCATTGGTCCTTCTCTCATTATTGTTGTGTTAATAGCTGGGAGCTTCCTGGCTGCTGTTCCTAATAGTTGCTTGTAGAAGCCCATTATCTCATCCTCCATCTCATGTTTTGTTTGTGTCACTGTGCCATTACTTCTTGTGACCTTCTGTATCTTATTCTGGGAATTCTTGTTCTTCATATTTGCATAGAAGTAAGCATTGTTGCCATCTCCTAGTTTTAGCCACTATATTCTTGATTTTTGCTTTAAAATGCTCTCTTCCACCCTTAACCATTTTCCAGTTGTATCTTTATCTCTTTTTCAGCTAATATCATAGTGCTTGGCTGGCCTGGATTTCTCATTTGTTCCTGCATTATACATAGTTGCTCTCTGCATTTTGAAATCCTTCCTCCTACTGCATTGTACTCATCAGCATTTAACTTCTTCATGGCTTGTTTTACCCTTTTCAAATTTCCCCAAACATCTTTCATTATGTCCCCTGTGCATCCTCCTATCCAAGCTTTATTCACTATCTATAGGAAATCTTTATGGTCATCAAGATGATTCATAAATTTGAAAGGTTTAGGGCCTGTTTCTTCTTTGTCTATAAAAGTAATGTTCAAAGGTGAATGATCTGAGCACCCCGGATCCATTACCCTTACCTCTAATTGAGGCATTTTCAGCATCCACTCATCATTCACTAAAGCCCTATCAATTCTACTATATGTGTGGTCATTTGTCCAGGTGAAAGCTCTACCATTTGTTCTCATCTCAGTCAGAGTAGCATCATCAACAAAGTTGTTAAAATCCTTCACATCTCCTTCTTGTACAGAATTCCCTATTGGTCTATCCTCCTTAGACCTTATAGCATTAAAGTCACCCATGATTAACCATGCTCCCTGTATGTTGCTCTTAACTTGCAGTAGGTCCCTGCACAAATTCCTTCTATCCTCCACAATATGTAAGTCATAGACAGCTGTGAAATCAAACTTCATATTCATGTCCTTAATCAGTACTGTAGTATGAATGAATTGATCTGATTTTTCCCTTACCACACACTCCACTTCCTTCCCATCCCATATTAGCCATATTCTTCCTTTACTACTAAATTCAGAATTTGTTGCCCATTCCCAGCATGTAGTAATTCTCTTCATAGTTTTATTAGCCTTCTGTTCTTTCACCTTATGTTCTAGTATTGCCATCATACTAACCTTATTGCTCTTTATAAACTTCCTAACCTCTTTTTGTATTGGGATTTTGTTTAGACCCCTAATGTTCCATGTAACCAACCTCATACTGGGATAAAAATATGCTGTATGTATCCATCAGCCTCTTCTAATCTCCTTTGTCCATTTGTTCCTTCTCTCAATTGACTTAGATTCATTAATTGTAAACCAGATTCTGCTAATATATTAAAATCATTTAATATATCAATTGCATCTTCTCCCACTTTCTCCTTACTCCTAATTATGGACTTCCCTGTTGCCTTTTTCCATCCCACTTCCTCACGACAATCAGTCCTTGTAGTTGGACTAGTTTTTTTGTTATTTACCTCTTCACTTCTTACCACTTGATCACTCTGTTCAAATGTTGTTATTTGTTGTTCATCATTATCATTGTCCCTCTCTTTTGGTTGCCATATTTGTCTCTGCTTCTGTTGCTTTGTCTTATTCTTCTGTGGTTGTTGTTCTTCCTTCCCACATCTATGTCCAATTTGTCCACAACATTGACAGAATTCTGGCACCCAATCATAATCCACTCTTTGACTAAATTCCCTTCCTGTTGGATCAACTACCTTGATGAACATTGGTAATTCCTTTGTGACATCCATCTCAATCAGCACTCGTGCATAGGTTATTCTATCCAACTGAGTAGTACAAGCATCAGCATACAAAGGATTTCCTAGCCCACTACTAATCCTGCTCAATGTTCTCATTCCCCAACAATTCAATGGAAGATTTGGGAATTTCACCCACACATGAATAGTTTGTAGGACTTCCTTGCTGAAATCAAAGTATTCTAACCAAGGCTTCACAGTTATCGGCTTATTTTCTAACATATGAGGTCCAGAATACAATACCTCATCCCTATCCTCCACAGAATTGAACCTTACAATAAAATACCCCTCATTATGGTAGTAGACCTTAGGTTTAGCAATGAAATTCCATTCCGAAGCAATGAATCTCTCCATAGCTCCAATTGTTGGTGAAATTCCAACAACATAAAGGACTAAGGCTTTCATCCAGTTCATTGTCTCCTCTACCATCTCTTCTTCACATAGCTCCACCATTACTTCTCCATTTTTAATAGTCGGTGCAATAAAACTGAGATCCATACCTTTTGCCGCCATGTTGTTTCCCACGAACAATTTTGCCCAATTCTTCTGGTTCACCTCTGTAACTACAGCTATTATTTCACTTTCATTTGTGACATCTTTCAATTTCCCCTCGTTTATTCCTTTGTCATCTCCTGTTTCAGTTAATTTCCTTATGACCTCTTCGATTTGCTGAATTTGATTGTTATTAGCTTGCATAACGTTTTTTCCTTGAATCGATCCTCCTTCTCGCATTTGTGAAGCAGAATTAGCTTTATCCTTCTCACTTCTCACTACAGGGCTTGTTGCATGTGGTGTTTTCAGAGGTTCCTTCATGGCTGACAATGGCGGCCACTGTTCCATTGGATTTGTCATTGTATCTCACGTCTCTGCTCTTTGTATTTCTATACTTTGTGGTTTACCAGCTTCCGTGATGTTTCCTAGTTGAATTGCCGTCATGATTTTCCTGGGCCTTCCTCTCCCCATTGTTGTTCAGCATATGTTAACACAGTCACGCTATCATGCGCTGAGAGCTGTTAATATTGATAACACGTAGTTAATGCTAATTTGAGAAGTTTAAAATTTAAAGGTATTATTATTCATCGCTATTAAATGCTACATTATTGCTCATGCTCTTTAGAACCGCTATTGCATATTGTTATCGCTATCTGACCGAACCCATCTACTGTTTATTACACCCTTGAAAGCTGCATCTAAAGATATTATTGTCAACTAAGTTTAACCCCTAATTACACAAAATTATTTGAACAATATTCATATTTTTTATTTTGTCAAACAACCACCTGCGTTGTTTCTTTTATGTAAAAAGGTCTCATTATAGCAATTTAGCAATCCATATTACATTTTTATTTGTTGACTACCTACCATGTGTCCTAAATTTTGTTCAAAGTAAAACGGTAAGGTTTTGCTAATATCAATTTGGACTCTTGAAAACGAAACATTTCGTGCATAATGATCTATACGATATGTTGGCTGTTTGTAGAGCAATGGGCCAAAAGCTGAACCTTAAGCAATTTATCGTAATAACTGCTTGCCTCCTATTTACATAATTCATAGTACCATTATTATCAAATCCAATGTACCATTATTCTGTTCTTTGCTCCTCTTTAAATTAGTTGAACTAGTTGACATTGACTTTATCAACATCTATTTAATTGATTCACAATAGCTAAATTATTTTTGTGGTGATGGGAAATCTATTGCAATTTTTCTTCTTAATTCAAAATTTAGCTTATCATAATAAAATTGCACGTAGATCTCAAAAAGTTGAAGTCAGCTATACGAAGCTTCAGTAATGTATTGTTCCATTTGAACTCATTCATCACAGGTGCGTACCTAGGAGAGCATATCCCAATAACATATTTGTATTGTGAGAATTTATCGTAAATTAGTAAAATATTCCAACAGTGATAATGAAAAAGATCGTTTGTGAATCAAAAAATTGGAAAAATAGGAGTCAACCCCCAACCAAGGAAATGGTTACGTTCATTATGTCCCCTTATTTCCGACATGCTATAATGCCCCAAGGATGTCTCGCAAAAGAGATCTTCGATAAGAACCTTTGCATTGACTCTCTCTGCTGACACCATAACCCTAATCCTCTTTTACATGACTTTGAGATGACACCGTGAACTAGGGGTGTTCAAAACCGAATAGAAATCGAAAACCGAATCGAAACCGAAGCTTAATGGCTTATTGGTATCGGGTTAACGGTTTAACAAACGGGGAACAGATTAAAAATTTTTTATTAACGACTTATCGGTTTGGGGGCGAATTAATTCTTAACGGATAATCCGTTAACCCGCTAAGAATATATATATAATTTATTTTTATCCATATTTTTGAACTCGTTCACTGCTGCTATCTAAAATTTAGAAGAAAGATTCAACTATTTATTACCAGTGTGGGAGGTTTCATAATAGACAATAGTAATACACGAATGAATAAAAAAGCAATATAAGCACGAGCCAACAACTGCTTAATAATTTGAATGTTTTGCAGGATGGAAACCAGCTTCTTGTTAGCATTGCGAGCAATAGGGGTGTTCATAAAAACCCGAAAAATCGAACCAAACCGAAAACCAAACCGACCAAAAAACTCGATAGTTTTTGGTTTGGTTTGGTTTTGGTTTTGGTTTTGAATTTTAAAAACTGATCAAATTTTGGTTTGGTTTTGGTTTTAATAAAAAAAATAACCGAACCAAACCGACTATAGGAATAACTATTTCAAATTTATTATTACACCTATATATATATATATATGTATATATATATATATATATGTATATATATATATATACAAAGTTTCAAAAAATTTATGGTGAATGTTAATCGTTTGCACTTTTAGTACAGTTCTTTACCTTTATATTCTAGTTTGATTGGTAGTTTTCTTTTGTTAAGTGTAAGACTCCATTTCATGTTAAAAAAAATATTTTTAATTGAGTCCTTAAATTATTCATCACTATTTGATTCAATTATCATCAATATATTTTAGTAAACAATAGATTTCTCAAAAGGCAATTAATTTGATAGTGTTACGTTAAAAATGTGGTCGCCGGAATATGTGTTTGGTAGTGTATGTCTTATATTTAAGAAAAAACCGACAAATAACCGAAAAAACAGAAAAAACCGACATAAACCGAATCGAGAAAAAACCGACTTAATTGGTTTGGTTCTAATATTTGAAAAACCGACTTACTTGGTTTGATATCTTTTTAGGGAAAAACCGATCCAAACCGAACCATGAACACCCCTAGCGAGCAATGTTGACTACTAATGGTTCAAAAACAACTGATTGTCAACATCACCATAGTTTACAGTGCCACTACACAATACATTAAGCATCATAGAGTCAAGAGAATCACATGTATACTTATATGATACTAAGTATTTATTTGTTTATGAGACATCAAACAGTGTGCCTCGATGGAAGCCCGCTAACATATCATCTTGATAGAGGACATGGTAGCGGACTTCGCACCTGGATTATCGAATTGGTTAAGTTCAATCTTAACTAAGTTGTGTTTTTGTTTTTTAACAGTTTGTCATCTTCTTAAACAGTAAGAAATATGTTCAAATGATACTGTTGATGTATTATGTTGTGCACTTCTCAATCCCTTACCATTCACGGAAATGTAGTATGAGAAGATAAAAGAAATATTTATATGCAGTATTTGATTCTAGTAATATGACTTCATGGTGTAATTTAGTTGATATATATGTGTATGAGAAATGTTGATTATATTGTTGTCTCGAGGATGTACTCCCCAACACTGTGTTGAAGTATGTTAAGTTTCAATCAACTGAAACTAAATCGATAATCGTCCGATAATAGCTAAATCGATACCAATCCGTCAGATATCTTATCGGGTGACTAGTGAATTAATACATTTAAAAATTGATAACCAATAAGCTAAATCGTTAAAAGTAAATAATTGCCCAATCTGCCTGATAAGCAGGCCTACCGTGAACAAGCTCAAACAGACTAAGTCAACTATACTGGGAAAAATAAAAATAAGTCGTCCAAAAGTGCGAGAGTCAAGGTTGTATGGGGTATACGCAAGTTGCAAGTTGGCTTCCAGATTCTTGAAAAGTAAGGAAACGCCGCTGCCACAGTGTTTCTATCAAATTTTGACACGTAAGGACCACTAGTTGTGTGAACGTAAATATAATTCACCCATTACGTATTTACAGATGTTGATGGATAAAAAAAAGGACAATAAGGTCCGAAGAAAGACCGTAAGATCTTATGACTGTAATCATAGGGGTAACCATAATTTGAAGTTTGTGGTTTTAAATTTTAGTTCGTTTATGTTATCGAGTTGTAAATTAATTATTTATACATATTCAACAAAAAATTTAAGATGAAAATAAGATTTTGATTAAAGTTACTGGGTTCGGCCGAACCTGCAAGTCCTATGCTTGTTCCAACCCTAGATATGATGTAGATAACCTACTCAAATACAAACATTAATAGTTGCTTTCATAACTCGAACCTAGTGGTGGCTAGTGGATTCAACTGAACCTGCTTCACCAAAAATAATACTGTGTATATGTATAAATTAGGATTAAAGTTGTGTAAATTTTGTATAAATATTTATTTGAACTCACTCGACAACTACTATTTTACGACTAAAGTTATATACTTCTAAGATTGAAACGTCACTGCTAAATTATATGTTATAATAATGTTATAATCCTATTATAAGTGGAGACGACTCTTAGCTGCAACGACTAGGTAGGTGTTCATTAACAATATAAAGACCTTTTCACCTTCTTAGAAGCCCCTATTTACGCGTCTCCATTTATAACTCAAGTGGTAATTTGACTCTTTCTTCAATTCTTCCTCCAAATATTTTCTCTATATATACCTTTATTTCTCTCACAACTTCTCACAAACTCTCTCTAATCTTCTTCATATATTTGCTGTTGTTATTTTAACAATGGCTCGTTTTTTCTCCAACTCCAAGATTGTCTCTACTTTTATTGTAGACTCTGTTTCTGCTGCTATTAATAGGTAAAATTTCCATCTTTTTTCCACCTTTTTTTCTTTAAATAAATAAAATATAAGAAGGGATTTTAATTTTTGGGTCATTATGTTTTGAAAAAAATAGGATAATAAATAATTCTCTACTGTATGAAATCTTTTAATTTCACCCGTTATTTGTATTTGCACTTGTTCCTAATGAGGCTCAAACCTGAAGTATAATTAAAGATAATTTTAAATTATATCTAAAAGTAGATAGGTAAATTTAAATTACAAGCTAGAGTGCCCTTAAACTTAAGAAAGAATACAACGAAAAGTGGATGAATGTCCCCAAATTTGATTTAAAGGTGGATATTTAAGTAGGGGGCCGGCCATATTAATTGTTTATTTTTTTTAGCCATATACGTAAATTATACACATAAAATATGAATTATGCATATATTATATATTCACCGGCTATTTTTAATTTAGTTGGGGTAGGGGCTATATGAGTTAATTCTTCTACGTCGTCCCCTATGCCCGAAAATTACACTAGGTTAAAAATTTATTTTTATGCATATATACAATATGTTGACTTCTTTATTTTTGCTTTGTGGGATTTGTTTAAATACTTTTGACACCCTTCAATAAAATTTATGACACTGCCACTGATTTTCCATATTTAAATTTTGAATCCGTCTTTGATTGTGCAGACGAGGCTATGCAGCTGCATCACAAGGTGCAGTAAGAGGAGGGGTTGTGAGAAGCACTGTGATGATGAAGAAAGGTGTAGAGGAATCAAACAAGACAACTTCATGGGTACCAGATCCCGTTACAGGTTATTACAGGCCGGAGTCTCATGCCAATAAGGAGATTGATGCTGCTGAGCTGAGAAAGATGCTCTTGAAGCACAAACCTAGCCAACATTGAATAAAAGACATTGATAAAAAATTGTGCCTTGGTATGTAGGTGACGGGTTCGGGATTTAAATGTTTAACTTTTAAGTTTTTGTTATTGAACTCAATGTAATTTTGAAATTATGAGTTCAGATTGTAATGTTAGTGAAAATTTTAATGATTTTTTACACATATATATCTATATGCCGTGTAGAAAATTCAGTTGAATCTGTAATGCATGCACCTTTGTTGATAGGACGAGGTGGATTTACAATTTAAACCTTAAGTCCAATCTTATGTTCTCACTACAAACTCATTACACTCTTTTATAATAATGTATTGAGAATATAATTTTTGTTTGTTATAAAACAATATGAGGAGAAGAAGTGTATTGCACAGAAAAGTAGAGAGAGAATTTTTATTGATTTTGGAATGAATTACAATGAAATAGAACATCATTATTTATAGGAAAAATGTGGCTTAGCCACCAAGAAACAAACTTTTGAATCTAACTAGAATATAGACATTCATCTTAAATACAATTCTATTTATAACACTCCCCCTTTGAATGTCTATTCAAAAGATAACGTACCTCGTTAAAACCTTAACTAAAATAAAATCTTGTGGAAAAAAAATCTAAATAAGGAAAAAGAGTACACATGTTTAATAATACGCCTTTTGGTGACCAAACTCAGTGAGATAAAACCTTGTAAGGGAAAAAGAGTATAATGCGTATTAACTCCCACTGATGAGGGTATAAATTCGCATTCTTGAGCCTTCACATTCCAACTTGTGCACTAGCTTCTTGAAGGTTGACGTCACCAGATATTTGATGAATAAATCATCCATATTAACTTCAATGAATATGTTGCACCCTGAAAATCCTCGCTATCACATTATCATGCTTATAGAGAATCAATAATTCATTCCACATAACCTTTTCTCAAATGTTTATCATCTCTCCCCTCATGTTAGAAAAACTAATTTGCTTCCTCAACTTTGGGAAATCATATCTTTGTGTGTTAATGTGTTAATCAAAATATAAACTGACATCAATAATAATAAGATGGAATTATTTGGTTCCTGATCCTGAACCACTTGTGAGGTGAGAATGTAATATACTTTCGTGTATAACATATACCAAACTGGTATAGATAACTGTGTTCTCATAAGCAATGGTTTAGCTATTAAGTGGGTGCGATCAATAAATTATTTTGCTAAACCAGTTGTGATACAACCGACTTATCAAGATGAACTGTCTTGAATAGAAAATCTGAAAATTATACTCTAAATTAAATTATTGAGCAAGTTATCTCGCAAACACCATGTTGCGGGTTAATAATAATTGCACATGTAACCATCTCATAGATGCATCTTATGTGGTATACATGGCATGTGAATGGCCCCATATTTACCTTTGATATTTCCAGCATTCATGGGATTCAATCCAAATTTAGTTGATCTATTAATTAATGCGAACAAACAACATAAGAGAATTCGTAAAGAACTTTCTAGTTCTTTAATATTTACCCATGTGAATTCTATTTTATTGTTGCACATCATACTTAAATTAACATGGCTAAAATCGATTATGCCAACTGGATAAATTATCAATATTGATAAACTTCAGGTTTATACCATGACGTGTGCAATTATCAATAAACTCCATGTTTATTATGATATGGGTTTTTATATCAATAAACATCTACTTTATTGTGGTATTCTTTTATTTGTGTAGTACAAACTGAAGAATAAAGCGAGTATTCTTAATATACATATTACCCCGCTACAAGTTGTAGTAATAGAAGATATTAAGTCTTTCCTTTATTTATAGTCTCAATATAACCAACCGTTGTCGGGAATACTTTAGAAACTCAATAAGTTTCTTTGAGACTTACTACACCACAATAAATTGACATGATAGTCAATTGTATTCCTTCCAAAATAGTAATAATTGGCTCTTCCATAGCTCTCAATTAATGCTTTACTACCACACATTCATAAACATCCATATGGTGAGTATCTCTTTTAAAGAGAAAGTTATACCATTATGGTTATGGTCAAATTACATGCAAGATCTGTTTCTTGCATTAGCCACTTTTAATAATCACATTGCCAAAATATTTTGACGTACAATAAGTACGTGACCAATGACTATTTATGCCATAATAATGACATTATTTTCATATTTCTTCTCAAACCTCCTTCTAGAGGTGAGTGTGGTATAAACCACTAGAACAATCATATTCTTCCAAGAATGAATATGTATTCATAAATCACATGTTGTCACATTCACATTATGAATGGAACATAATCATCTATATGTATTTTACAAAATCTCATGTCAAATCGATGGCAAATATTACTTTCACACAGTGAAAGATTATTTTGAGAATACTTATTGTTCTCATTACCACAATGATGACGATTATAATTTCGTCTATTGCCACGTCCACATCTATTGATACCTTCACATTAATAATTTTTTCTTCTTTCAGACTTATCACATATTGCTATCACATTCTCTTAAGGGAATGAGAATGAAGTAAATTCAATGGGACGAGTTTCCACTTCTTGTGCTCACAATAATACTTGAATTTGATCATGGCAAGGCATAGAAATTTTATCACTACAGGTGGTTATAATTTCTTGAAAAATCTATAAGAGTTATAATTAAAGTTTATTGTCTTTGCTTGCATTTAAAATCAAATTATAGAATTTCAAGAATTTAAAAGAGAAAAATAAAGTAAATACTTACCTTAAAGCCAAAATTTAATCATGAAAGAAGTTCATGGAACAATTGACAATATTTATGCTCAATCCCAAAGCTTCTACTCAATTGGTTAGTGTCTCGTGTTGATAACGTGTTATAAAAAATATAAGGAGAAGAAGATTATTGCATAGAAAAGTAGAGAGAGAGAATTCTTATTGATTTTGGGATGAATTACAATGAAATAGAACACCCCTATTTATAGGAAAAACGTAGTTTAGTCACCAAGTAACAAACCCTAGAATCTCTCTAGAATATAGACATTCACCTAAAATACAATTCTATTTATAACATTGTTAAAAGTTTAAGTAATTTTTCTTATATATACATCTGTTTTGCGTAAAAATATTAATTTCAGTTGAACTAATTAAAACCTATATTGCATCCTCCTCTGCATAAAGATATGATTTTCAAAAGGTGAACTTTGTTTGTGTATGATAAAGTAAGAATCTTCAGAGAATGTTAATGTATTTTTTTTACAATGAATGTCCCATCCCTTCTATAACTACATCTCTTTCTGTTTATAAGGGTACATGTGTCACAAAACTCTAAGTAATACAACAGGGAGGATATTCACTAGAATACTCTACGGGGAACCATAATCACAGAACTAGCCTTTACTGCTTTAATTAAAGAAGTTCTCATCTTCGTCCTCGTCCTCTGTTGATCCACCTCGACCTCGTCGACCACGATTTGTTTTCTCATGACAACAACCTTTTGAAACCAAGTCATTATACCATATTGACGCCATGTGGCAGCCTTCTAAGGTTTCCTTAATGTCAACTTGGACCACATATAATTATATAGGGTAAAATCGGCTCACATTAAATACTCGAATGATAGAATGACACATGGAATAAGGGACAAGCGAAAGAGGAAGCGAGTGGAAACCAAGATCGAGGACAACAACTATTGTTGACATCGCGTAGATCCCGAAGGGAACACTGCTAATGAGGGCAAATGAATACTTACCACCAGATAGCATTCAGTGACGAATATTCCTCAATATTAAATACACAATCCGTTACAGTGAATTTTTTCATTCATAGTCTTCTGTTATATATTCATCAACGGCCCTCATTATTGTCATTTAAGAGCCACTTGATCTTAGGACCTTGTTCCCTAGGTATAGCTATAAATAGTGACTTCAACATCCATTGTAAGACACGAAATTTCGGACAAACTTATGCTACACATTATTCCATGCTAAATAATACTTTATTTTCTATCTATCATTATTTTTATTGTTGTCTTCGGAAGCCTTGCTCTCAGAACCAAGTTGCCTTCTATCTTATATTGATTTCAATACTAAGTTTGCATTTTATTTAATTTATTTATCATTTTGAGGTCAAATTAATTCGGTTGTCTATAAACCATGCTATATTGTTTTACGGATAAAACGTTTGGCGCCCATAATGGGGCTTAGACAACTGCTTAATTGAGTTGATCCTTGCATCTATTACTAATCCTTTTGATTTTTTGTTTCTTAGCAAAAATCGTAAAAGATGGCAGCTAACAATGACATCGTCGCACACTATTGAGGCCCAAGAAAATCCGCCTCAACACGAGGATTTGATTAGCGACACCCGCAACAAGGAGGACGTAGCTATGCCGGTTCATGGCGGACGACATCCGCGACACAACGTGAGGTGACTATTGATGATGCCTGTCATGCACCCTTTTTTCTCGCGAAATCGAGTTTCGACATTGACAACTCCTTTTGAGAAGGGAAGGAATTGGTTATTGAGAGAGTCGTCACCTAACGGTATAAGGTGCGTTAGGGCACCTAGTAAAAATGACTCAGGTTTTACTAGTTGCGTCACCAAAGATCGGGTAAGGGCTCATATTACCTTAAGGAGAAGGTGTTAGGCACTCCTCTAGGTCCAACACGGTGGGTCCCGGCCGAACTTGACTTATGTGAATTAGTCTAATAAAGAAGCGAGGAAATTGTTTAATAGGGATGGGGGGTCCTAAGTTTCTTAGCCTAAAGGATCACCCTGTGCAACATAAATAATAGACGAAATGGCCTCCTGGCCACTTAAACTTGTAGGGCTTTTGAAAGCCGATACACAAACTTTGAACTTTCCCATTTAGACACTCAAACTCGTGAAACCCAAAACTAATAAACACATTTTACCCTTGACCCTCCGCGCGTGTATTACACATTCGCTAACGTGTCCATCCAGTCAGCAAATATCCAATAGGACTGTTACATCCAGTCCCCCCTCTTTTAATCAGTAGACCCAAGTAAAACACACACTTTTCGTCTAACTTTCTCTCTCTAACCAAACTTCCTGTAACGACCCGGTCGGTTGTTACGTAGAACCTACATTATAATTACTGTTTTTGCCTTGTCATAGCTTGGTTATATTGTTTCTGATGTGTTAGAGTTGGTAGGCTTGGAATCGAAATGGTTGTAGTGAGAGTTTATCCATTTAGTCTTTAAAAATAGCCTAGAAGTGGAAAAAGTCAATCGAGAGTTGACTTATTGGTAAGCGATCTTGAAATGCGGATTTTATGGTTCGGATAGCTTCGTTAGGTGATTTGGGACTTAGGAGGTGTTCATAATATTTTTGTGATGTCCGGTGTAGAATTAGGCTTGAATTGGCGAAAGTTAGTTTTTTGTGATTTCCGGTCGGCAGTGGAAAATAGGCTTTCGGGGTCGGAATAGAATTTCGATAGTTGGAACATGTTCGTAATGTCATTTTGGATATGTCTGCAAAATTTTAGGTCAATCAGAGTTGTTTTGGATAGTTTCGGCATCGTTGGAGGATTTTAGAAATTTCAAAGTTCTTAGGCTTGAATTCGATGTGATTTTGGTGTTCTGATGTTATTTTTTGTATTTTGAGAGTGCAACTAAGTTTGAATGATCATTTATGATGTGTTGGTAAATTTGGTTGGGGTCCCGAGGGGCTCAGGATTGATTTCGGATGGTTAACGGGCACTTTCGAACTTGGAGTAAATGTTGTTTTTTGGTGTTTCTGCAGAGGAAATTTACCCTATGCGTTCGCGGAAGGGGGCCCGCATTCGCATAGGGGAAATTGGGAGATGGGGGAATTTCTTCTGTGCGTTCGCGAAGGGGGAGGTGCGAACGCGGAGGGTAAGAAGTCTGGCCATCGCGAACGCAGGCGTAGGGGTGCGTTCGCGTCGTGTATTAGCATTTGAGGGACCCCAGGACCATTGCTCTATGTGTTCGCGGGTCCTGGGGTGCGATCCCGAAGGTCTAGTTGGTGGAAGCAGTGCGTTCGCGTGGCTTCTGGCGCATCCGCGAAGAGAAAAATTGAGGCGTGGAGAGTTTGTCTCGTGCTAGTTTGAGCCCTGCAATGACAGCTTCGTACTCTGCTTCATTGTTAGTTATGGGATAACATTTAATAGCCTGTCTGATCTTTTCACCCGTAGGTGATATTAGAAAAATTCCCAAACTGGCTTCTTTTACATTAGAAGAGCCGTCAGTAAATAGTGTTCATATTACTGGATTAGCCCCGTTGAAGATTTGTAACTCTTTTTCCACTTCAAGGATTATGCTAGTATTAAAATCAGCGACGAAATCAGCTAAAATTTGAGACTTTATTGCAGTCCTAGGCTGATATATTATGTCATGTTCGCTTAATTCTATTTCCCACTTAGCTAATCTCCCTGATAACTCTTGTTTATGAAAAATATTTCTTAGTGGATATGAGGTTACGACAATAATTGGGTGACACTAAAAGTACGGTCTTAGCTTTCTAGCTGCCATGATCAGAGCTAACGCTAATTTTCCTAGATGAGGATATCTAGTTTCAGCATCTAATAAAGATTTGCTTACATAATAAATTGGAGATTGTTTACCTTTGTCTTCTCTTACCAATACTGCACTTATGGCAATTTCTGCAACGACAAGATAGACATATAGCCTTTCACTTTGGTTTAGGACAGCAGCGGGGGATAGATAGGACTTCAGATCTTTGAGAGCATGTTGGCATTCTTCAGTCCATTCGAACTGATTCTGCTTTTTTAGAACTGAAAAGAACTTGAAACTCTTCTCCGAAGACCTGGAGATGAATCTTCCTAAGGCTGCAATCCTACCTGTTAGTCTTTAAACTTCTTTTTTGCTCGTAAGTATATCAGGTATTTCTTCAATAGCCTTAATTTGAACAGGATTAACTTCAATTCCTCTATTTGATACAAGGAAACCCAAAAACTTACCTGATTAGACGCCAAAGGCACATTTTTCTGTATTCAATTTCATGTTATACATGCGTAGGATTTCGAAGGTAATTGAAAGATGCTGGAAATGATCTTCTGCTTGTGTTGATTTCACCAGCATGTCATCAATGTATACTTCCATTGTTTTCCCCAAATGTTCCTGGAGCATCTTGGTCACTAGCCTTTGATACGTGGCTCCAGCATTTTTCAGGCCAAAAGGCATGACTTTGTAACAATAAGTCCCCCTGTTCGTAATAAAGGAAGTTTTTTCCTCATCTAAGGGATCCATTTTTATCTGA
Source organism: Nicotiana undulata (assembly GCA_005239495.1). NCBI lineage: Eukaryota > Viridiplantae > Streptophyta > Magnoliopsida > Solanales > Solanaceae > Nicotiana > Nicotiana undulata. The sequence goes on along the minus strand of ML253571.1, from coordinate 94,481 downwards.
TTATAACCAGAGTACGCATCTAGAAAGCTTAATAATTCATGACCTGCAGTGGCATCAATCATTTGATCTATGTGCGGTAATGGAAATGAGTCTTTAGAGCATGCTTTGTTCAAATCTGTGTAATCTATGCATACTCTCAATTTACCATTCTTTTTGGGTACCACTACGGTATTAGCTAACCAATTAGGATATTTTACCTCACATATTGAACCAATTTTCAAGAGTTTCAGTACCTCTTCATCGATCACTTGGTTCTTGAATGGTCCTTGCTTTCTTTTCTTTTGCTTGAAAGGCACGAAGGATGGATCTTCATTTAGTTTATGAGTCATCACTTCTGGAGGTATACCTGTCATATCTGAATGGGACCAAGAGAAATAATATGCGTTAGGTTTTAATATTCAATTAACTTACCTCTTCTCGTGGGGCTTAGCCGTGTGCCTATATGAACTTTTCGCTCAGGCTCCTGCTCGAACAGTGGAACAACTTCGAGCTCCTCAGTAGTTGTTTTGATATGCTCGTCCTCTTCTGGTTCCTAAAAGACATCAGGTTTGGAATCCATGTCTGTATGTTTTGGTGTAACCTTTATGGTGATTTGGTTCACCTTCTCTTCTGTATCTGTTTGAGTGGTTTCCTCGTCTTTTGATTCTTCCGCTACCTCTTTTTGTTGGAGTGTACTATTGAATTTATGTTCCTTGAGGTCTTCTGATCGCCTCGAATCTATTGAATTCCCCATTTGGAAGGGAATTTAATTACCTGATGTAAAGTAGATGGTACTGCTTTCATATCATGGATCCATGGTCTCCCCATGATTACATTGTAAGCCATATCAGTATCAATGACTTGGAATTTCGCATTTTTGATAACTCCTTCTGCATAGGTACTAAGATAAATTTCTCCTTTTGTTATGGTTGTACGGTTGTCGAACCGAGATAAGGCGCGTGCTTTTGGAATTACACGATCCTCCATTAGCATCTCTTCCACAACTCTCAGCAAAATGATATTGATTGTGCTACCTGGATCAATCAACACTCTTTTCACGTTAGTGTCATGTATAAGTAGAGATATTACCAGCGCGTCGTTGTGTGAAAGCAATAATTCGTTGGCATCTGCGTTGTCAAATGATATATTGTCTGCTTCCACGGTTTCACAAATCCGCTTCCCGTGTGTAATTGTGAACTTGGTTGTTCTTTTGCAAACTACATTGTTCACCTCTTCTCCTCTGTGTATCACATTTACTGTTATCTTTGGAGATGGTGTCTTTGGGGCTCTTGCCTGTTCTTCATATATGCATGTTTACCTTTTTCACTAAACAGTTCTGTTAGATAGCCTTGTTTTAATAATTGTTCTCCTCACCTTGCAATAACCTGCAATCTGATGTTCTGTGTCCATGATCGTTATGGAATTTGCACCAGAAGTCTGGATTCTTTCTATTTGGATTCGATCTCATTTCTTTGGGCCATCGAACTTTATCACCCATGTCTTAATACTGTAATTAACTCAGAAGTACTTACATGGAAGATGTAGTCTCCAATTCTTGTGTTACCTCTATTTCGTTTATCTCGATCCTTTCTGGATCTTGATGAGGATGAGCTTGTATCTCTATTTGACGGTCTGTATTCAAACCGTGTGTTTTCAAATTTGGAACGAATTTCTTGTCCCGAAGGTCCCATATATGGATTGTACCTGTTTTTACCAGTTCTCCTTTCTGGTTCGAAGCGTCTAGAACTGGTTTTGTCTTCTGTTTTTGATTGAGCAATGGTATCTTCTTCTATTCGTAACTTGGTGTTATACCTGTTATAGACATCGTTCCATGTCGTGGCTGGGAATTCCCTCAAGCTTTCCTTGAGTCTTCTCGTGGCTTCTATCATTTAAATTGCTTGCAAATGCTATTGTTGCCCAATTGTCAGTCACTCTTGGTAACAACATTCTTTCTCATTGAAACCTGTCTACAAACTCACGGAGCAGCTCCGTGTATCCTTGTTTTATTTTTTGACTTTGTGCGCACCGGAGTGTGCTTTTATAAAAGAATCTGCAAGCTCAGCAAACGAGTCAATAGAATTTCTTGTTTAGTGAAATCATTGCCTTTTACTCCTGTAGTAAAAGCATTGACATGATCACGTGGATCGGTTGTCCCGTCGTACTTGGGAATATCGGGCATTCTGAATTTTTTGGGAATAGGCAAGGGCGCTGCACTTAGATTCCAAGGTTGTTAGGAATATCTATCAACGTCAATGCCTTTGATGACAGGTGATACTCCAGGAATTTGCTCGATTCGATCGTTTTGTTCTTTCACCTGTTTCTGCAAGGTTAGTAATAAAGATTGTAATTCTGGATTATTGGACATACCTGGTCTTGCTTCGAGGGACTCATTCGGAGTGCCTCTACTTCCCGAGTTTTCTAATCCGGATTGTGGATTTTCTACAGTTGCGGTGTTGTTAGGAGGAGGTGCAGGTGATACAGCTAGTAACCCCCTCATGAAAGCTTGTAAGGCTTGAGTCACATATTCACCAACCATTTGCTTTACAGGATCTTGTTCTCCTGTTTGTTCATTTCCATTGTGATCACTGTTTTGAGTCGTAGACCTCCCTTGGGATTGATCCCTTGAACTTCGTGGGGATCCTGGAGATGATGGAACTGGAGTTCCAATTAGCTGCTGGTTGTTATCATTGGCATTTGACATGAATCGCAAAAAGTTGTTTGAGATAAAACAAAGATTATCAGATTCTCGGTAACGGAACCAATTTGTTTAACCAAAGAATTAGATTCTCTGCCAAAGCTATTTTAAGAAGTACACGGGTTTTTGATAACCAAGAGAATATGCTAATAATTGTAATAAGGCTTGCGAATAGAAAGCATTAAGATGCGTAAAAGTATGTTTCAATAGTGGTTCGAACGTGTCCTTACAAGTTATATTTTACTCCCTTTTATAGGGAATTTCTTAATATAGCGTCTACTCTTTTCAGTGATTGAGTATTAATGACTATTAATGGCATTAATGTAACGTTACAATATTTAATCGTAATTGTTGCATGAAGATTATGTAACGTTTAGCTCATTGATTGAAGATCTTCGAATCTGCCCTTTATTCCGTCTTGATTCATTCTGACCGTGTCTCTTCATCTCCTCAATTAGATTGAGATTCTCGTATCTGATTACCTCGTGGTATGTCGTTTCGTTTCTCTTTGTCTCATACATCTTCATAAAATCTCATCCAGTTGTCATGTTTTTATTGCTCCACATGAATTGCTTTGTCATCACAATTAGTACACGTGTGAAGCTTATTTTTACCAATATAATTGCGTGTACATCCCAAAACTGCCTCTTGAAATCCTGGATTTGTAAAATAGCAAATATATATTTTTCCCGATAGACAATTATTGGCTAAAAAATTATAATTTAATTAAACTGTAGTAAGATAAGTTTGAATCTATACTTTTTGGCCGAAATTCTTTTATTCTCAAGTTAACTATATAAAAGAAATTCCTATTCTCGAGTCAACTATGTAAAAAGAAAGTGATAAATCAGCCACAATCTACGAACTCTGTTTGTATTTGGTCCTAATCTTTTTTCGTTTCCCACGCGATATTTGGTCAATATGGTATATGTTTTAAGGTTTGTTTAAATTTAGACTTGCATCGAAAAGTTTTATATCGAGGAGTTAAGTGTTCTTTGACAAAAGCAATTTGATATCCAGAGCCATGATTGGCTCGACTATAAGGCTAGTAAAGCAATAGTTTGGGGCCCAAACATTTTGGGGGGCCGTGTTTGTTCCTTAAAAATGTATTGTATATGTATTATTAAAGTAAAATGTGTGCATTTAAATTTAAAAAGAATTTTTGCAGCAAAAGTACAATAACTTTAACGTGTGAATCATTGCAATAATTAGAGAATGGAATCATTTTTAATAAATTGTTTCCTTATATGGTAGGATAGTTTTTTTTTACCCTCATTTATATCCTATCAACTAATACATGCCCACATTATTATTCTATATTTGCCTTATTTATTCTTTTTTACTATTCTTATTATCAATATTGAAAAGTCTCTCAATCGGCAACTTACCGCGGCATACAAGTTGTCTTCTTCAATACATTAAACATTACAACAAACAATCATTATATTGAAGCAATGCAACAATTTTCGATATCATATATCAACTTATCTTGCTCTCTGCTACTATCTATTGTTTCTTGTACTTCAATTATCTTATTTATCTGTGATAGCTACTGCTTCTTTTTAGACTGCTTTATCATGACTTATTCGCTTTCGTTACCTTTATTTTCATACTACATTGAATTGATTGTCCTTATCTGACTTTTTTTTTTGCCATGCTTTCTATGAGCCCAGGATTTTTCATAAACAACCTCTCTATCTCCCAAGGTAGATTAAGGTTTGTATACACTCTACTTCCCCAAATTATTTTGTGAGTTTTCACTAGGTATGTTGTTGTTGTATATCAACTTATCAAATTCTTGGGCCGGTTTGATTATTTTACCTTTATTTTATACTTTTTTATTGAAAATTTGTCGCTAATATTTTTACTTAGAGCTCTTTGAATTTTAACTTTGGCCCCCAATCTTATTGAGATGACCTTGTCCGGTGCTCAAAGGATGAAGAAGTATTTAACTAGTTATCACTCCATCATATATACACGGCATTTCCCATCACTCACGCTGTAAATTTAGTGCCTGATGTAGGTGAAAAAATCAGATGAGGAACCAAAACTAAATAAGGAGTATTCATATCATTGAATAACTCTAGGCTATTAAAATATTTGCCTAGTCATATTTTTGTACGCATAAAATAATCGAAGTATGGCATGTTCCAATTACTTTTATTATGGACGTAAGCAATGCAGTTTTCTTTGTACATCACTAGTGTGTGCGTGTATGTATATATAGATATTTATTTATTTATTTATGTATATTGAACGGCTAGAAATAGCATTGAGTCATTCTTGGCTATTGTTCTTTGCCTAATCATTTTTTATGCATAAGTTAGTCGCGACTAGTGCATATTCAACTCATTGATTTCAATATGGACGCAAGCGTTCCTCATTTAACCACCTATCACTTTCTTGAATTTGGCCACACCTGTCAAAAGCAGTACCATAAGCCCCTACAATAGATAACTATTTATAATAAGTCCTGGGCATGAAAAAATACTTAGTAGGAAGCGTTTTTTTAGTGGGATCTTACGCGGCACGAATCCGGATATAATCGAATTTCAATGCGGGTATCGGATACCGAATAAAAAAACAAACAAAATCATTTATAATAAGTCTAATTTGGTAATTTAGAAATAGGAAACCCTACTCATTGTCCTCTAGGAGATTGATAAAAGATTCGAGGACTTTATAAGATTACACATATAGACATATAGTAGTGCGAATTACAAGTGTTAAAATGACAATGGATCCTTGACATGTCGAAAGAGTACTAGCTACTCCAAGCAGAGACAGATCTAATATTTTGATACTGGATTCAGTTGAACTCATAACTTTTGATGCAGAGTATAAAGTTTTATGGAAAATTTTTTTATTAAAGTTATAACAAATAATAAATATGAACCCATAAATTTTAAAAAATATAATGAGTTCAACGTAAAAATTTCAGAGGCTGAAATCGTAAACTTTAAATTCCTTGCTAAAACTCGTTATCTGTCATTCTCATAGTCTCGTGTGCTTTTTAAAACTCTGGCGTGGCAAAGTGGAATGACAAGTATACAATGAACATTAACACAGCGTGGAAAAACATTAACATATATCAAAGGTAGATTAGTGAACCTAACGCAACAGCTTGTTCACAATATAAAGTTTAGATTGTAATAGAGGTTAACTTAGAAATCACCGCATAATGAAAATTATTACTTGAGAATAAGGTAGGATACCTATTACAACAAATGAGATCGCACTGATAATTTACACTATCAGTACATATAAAATAAATGCATTACAATATCCGTATTTATAAGTTAATCCAAACAGGGGTGAAAGCAAGGATTCTTCATTAAAGTGAGTTAAAATATGAATTAAGAAATAAGCACACTAAAAGAATTTAACTTGTAGTATATATATATATATATATATATATATATTTATTTATTTATTTAAAAAATAATTTAACTACACAATATAATTTTTCGAGGAAACTTTGCTGCTGAATCCAAGTGCCTATGTAAGTAAAAATGTGTATTCAGTGAGAGGAAGTCATCTACGGAAGGAAAAACGGCTTTGTCAAGTTCTTGAAGTCAAAATAAATATTAAGTACCATCAAATTACACATTGTACTTCAAAATTCAGTTTAATATTATACGCTATTAGCCTTGAAATTTTCTTTTCTATTTCTTTAAGTTGTATGTGTTCCAATATTCAAATTTTAGTTATACAAATTGTAAAAAAAAAAAAAAAAAAAAAAAAAAACTCT